>MOOZ01002528.1:134529-147445 GCA_002930495.1 Cecropterus lyciades
GGTTCTCAATTCGACTGTTTTTTATTATTTTTTTATTTTTATTTTGTTTTTATATTATGGGAGTAGCAAACGAGCATGCAGTCCACCTGATGGTAAATGGCTAATGCCGCCCATGGACATCTGTAATCAACCCTAGGTAAGATCAAAGTCTCACTTAAGGTTAGTCACAGATGCGTTGCTACCCCTGAGGACTAAGATGGAATGCCTTGGAAAAGTATGTTCTCCTTTACCTTACCCTTCAGACCAGAACACAGCAGCGCATAGCACTGCTGTTATTAGGCAGAAATAGGTGTGGCGGTGGTGCTTCCGGAGTCGAACCACAAAGAGTTCTACCACCATCAAATAAAATGTTTAATAATATTATGTTTGTTACTTCGGCAAATTCGATTGTGTGAACAGATTTTAACTTTTTTTTTTATTTGAAAGCTGGTGCTTTCCGTGTATTTTCATTTTAATTTGGTTCAGTTCTGTCACTGGCATCTATGAGAAAACCATGTAAGTCTTAAATTAAGTCGGCGCTCATATACTCGTAGGACATAGCTTCGTCATTGAAATCTAACAAAACATGTTAAGCGCCGACTTCGGTACTATGTATGTAAGAAACCAACATATATATTTTTTTCTTTTTGGAAGTCGGTTTCTACTTTTTGTAAAAAAAAATTTTTCATCTTCTAACTACATTATATTTTAATCTCTATCACTATCACGGCTATTATATTTTTTTGTCTCTCATTACATTGCAATCGCTCGCCACAGGGACATTTATCAGGTTGGTTTGATTTGGTCCTGTCATGCTCAGTATGCAACCTGTGTCACTGTTACTTCCCTTTCTTTTACAACTTAAGTGAGTCTTGGGCATCTTCCGTTTCAGTGCACGAGTTGTAGTGTAATCCTCCATCAACACATTGGCCAAGCTGTTTGGATGATGTTTAATTCTTTCCTTGTACGTGTTTGTATGGAAGAATATTTCCTGTTTGACTGTGGTCATGTGCAAGTCATGTAATTGTTCGTTTATGACGAACCAGAGGACACCGGTTATTATTATCAAGATTTTGTTTTGGAATTGTTATAATTGAATTACCCGACTGTATCAGAAGGAGGTTAATGTTTTTCGAGAGTATGTATGTATGTTTGTTTGTATGTGTATGTAAATGTATGCTCATTTCTATGGCCCGCGCTACAGCCAAAAACGGCTTTACGGATTGCGATGTTAGACATATAATTAGAATCGTCTCAGATTGGAGAGTGACATAGATATAGACATATTGAAATTCGCAAAATGGCGCCTGCAAATAGGGGAAAAACGGGGGGAAGAGACGACTTTTTTTAATTTCACGACAATATAATTATTTAGTAAGCTTATATTATACAATACTTGAATATTTTAACAAAAACTAATATAAAGTGTTTAATTAAATATATATCAACAAAATATATCAACAAAATATATGAACAAAAAATCGTTTAAAGCAGTTTGGTTGTTAGTAGGTTTAAATTTAATATTATTATTATGTATCAAACTTAATGATAACGGTCATAATATTATTCCAGGTCTTTGGGGCCCGGCTATAGCTCTCATTGGACTTTCCTACTCCCCTGTGGGCAACATGATCTTCGCAGTGGTCATGCTCACATTAACTGTTGGCATCAACTCCGGACAATATACGGGATATCTGGTAAGAAAATATTTTCTTCATTACATAATTATTAAAGTACCTATACGTCCAAAAAAGTCAATTTGCGCTTTATTAAAGTACCTATACGTCCAAAAAAGTCAATTTGCGCTAACACCCATCGCTTTATGTTTTGTGGTTCACATGTTCATATAACGTTTAACTGATGCTAATTACTAAGTATAAGGTAAGGTAGGTTTGTTTTTCGTTTTGGCGGCTCGGAGAAATCTTCAAAACCTTACTATGGTGCTTTGGGGATAACCCTGAAATACCTTCTAGTTTAATCTGAAAATGAATTCACAAGAAAATGAATTTTAAGCACGAGCAATTTAATAAGCAGGTACGTTTTGATAAATATAAATATAAAACATAAACGCTTTCATAAACATAAACGCTCTCTACACTTATAGCCCCACACTAGGATTCTCTCCTGTGTCGTGGGTGCCACACACACACACACGGTGTGTGTAGTGACACACAAAGACGAATATACAAACACCCAGACCCAGAACAGAAATCTAAACTCATCATTCAGATTTCTGTTTGGCCGGGGATCGAACCTGGGACCCATTGCGTATCAGACAGGTATAGTGACCGCTTCATGAATAACGAGTTTAGTTACCTAAACTATGATAAAAAAAATACTGACACCTAACGTATATGCGTAAACATAAAGTATTCTGAAAAGATATTTATATATATCGTAGTTCAACAATAATAACGTTACACCGAATAATGACCAAAACATATAATTTCATCAAACATGACTTTAAACTGGTCGAAACCTCCAATTCGTTTACGTATAATATTCTAAAAACGGTCTCACAAACGTGAACACGGTCGATTATTCATAGCATCCCTCGCTCGTTATTGAAAGATTTAAAATTTATCGATGCAAGGGATCCAAGGTTGACTGATGAACAAAATATCGGGTCTGTACCTTATTATTTATTTATAGTCCCAATAGTAGGTATATATATTTTGCATGATAACGGATTCCTCCCATTTATTAGATCTGAAGCAACCGCGCTTCGCTACGTGACAAACAATGTAGTTTTTATTCAATAACTGTTGGAGGTAGGTACATGAAAAATGATAAACACCTTCCGGATAGGAAATTAAATGTTAATCTCGTATATGTCAAGAAAAGTTTGTTATTTTTACCGTGCCCTTTTTATTTAAAATGGAAATATGAAAGTCTGAAACCAAAGGTTGTAGTGGCTTCCCTAAAGCGTCGCCATTTTTAAATAGCAAAAAATATCGAAATCAAAAGTATATCATATTATAAAAAAAAAATCAATGATATTTAATTTAAAAATATATTACATATGAATGAAGGATATATTTTGCCTTACTAGGTATTAAAACTAGTGAACCCTTTTGCGTAAAATGTAACTCTGTACATTATTTTGTAACATAAGTTTATTTGACGACCCACGTGGTGGAGCGGTCACCATACCGGTCTGACACAGTCCATTGCACCTACGTCACAGGAGAAAATCCTACTGTGCGGCTATGAGTGTAGAAAGCGTTTATATGTATGTTATGTTTATCTTTATTTTTATCCCTGAATTACATTTTTGTGGCAACCGCAAGTAAATGACAATGAAACACGTGTTACGTAGCTTACATTTTACATGCGAAATAGAGGTCCTTCCTTTATTATTACTTCGTCAATATTTTATTTTCTAGAAAACCTTCGATAAATAAATTACAAAAATGGGTTACCTTTGAATTTTAAAATTCTCTCTCTTATTTATTTTAGTTTAAACTTACATTTTTATTTATTCTTTATGTTTTTTTTCTGATACTGGTCTCAACTAAATAGAAGGTACTAAAGCAAAATAATCTTAACAAAAACCTATGTTCTTGATTAGATTATTTAGACCATCATAGCCTATTAGAGCCCAATATTTAGGGACGGTATAACATGAAGATTAATGGCGAAGACTCGAATGTGGTACCCTTTTCTTTAGGTAATGATTTAACGCTTCCTTTAATATCCTAAGCCCGTTTTTGAACATAAATCACTTTTCATAATAACATCTTTTATCAAGTCAACGCCATTAAAAATCTTTATAAGGTTATTACAGGTAAAATTAATCGAATCAAATCAGCTTTTGAATTAGTTACCGCATTCTATATCTGTTGTTGATTGTCAAACATTTTGTTCTGTCGCTTGTTCTGCCACTGAAGTGACTTAATTGCGGTGCTTATTCATTAATATAGAAGGAAGAATCACTTTTTTATATAAATTTAAAAAATAAGAAGTTTCTTCTTAGAGAATGATGGCCTAATGAAGGTCCTAGGTTCGAATCCTATGCGCAACTGCACACGCCCTTCTGATTATTCTAACGGTGAAGGAAAATATCGTGAGGAAACCTACAGGCCTGAGAGTTATTTAAAAAAAAAGAAAGTTCTCGTAGGTGTGTGAAGTCCACCTATTCACACTTCTCCCGCGCGGTGGACTATGACCTAAATCCATCCAGAAATGTTCCATTTCTGGAATAATAAGTGAAATTTATATTAAATTTAATGATTATTGCTTTTCAGCTGGTTTCCATAGACATAGCACCCAACTTCAGTGCTTCCCTCATGGGTATCTCCAATTTCGTCGCGAACATCATCTCCATCATCGCGCCTCTGGTTTGCGGCTTTATCATTCAAGATGAGGTAAGTAATTTTTTAAATATTGTATTTGAAAGAGTAAGCTGGAATCCTATAGGTCATTGTACCCATTGTATGTGTCGTTTTTGTTTAATATTATAGTTTTGATGAGTTCTGGTTTAATAACTTTCGTAAAAAAAAGGCAATAAATACTGCCGCGCCATTTATATTTGAGCCAAAACAGGAAATGAGATAAGTTTTCTGAAATATCCAAGTTGTCATATTATTTAAAGTTATAAGTCGAAATTATGGAGTTAGCGCTAACATGCTGCCATGACAGGAGATTACTACTGACAACCATGTACTACACGCGATTTCACGGCTTTAGAAAAGTCGATTCTACGTTTACTTTGTCGAATTGTTCAGTAGCGTCTACAAACTGATAGAATTTTACAGAAACGCGGAATTTTTTTGGTTTTGTATTTGTCTCACGTTATCCTTTTTACCCGACTGCGTCAGAAGGAGGGATATGTTTTCTAGCGTATGTATGTATGCATGTTTGTTTGTATGTATGTATGTCCATTTCTTTGGCACGCACCACAGCCCAAACAGCTTGACGGATTGTGACGTATGACATATCATTAGAATCATCTCAGTTTGGAAAGTGACAATTTGGGAAATTACCTATATTATTTTTAAAAATGGCGCCTATAAATAAGAGAAAAGGGGAGGGACAACATTTTTATTATCACAACAATATGGATATCAAATGAAAGCTAGTAAATAGATCATCCTAAAAATTTGTATAATATCATATAAATGTATTTGACTTGACTTAACTATTTTGACAAAAACTCATACAAAACGTAAAATGAAATATATCATTATGAACATGGAAAAAATCGTTTTAAGCAGTCGGGTTTTTGTTTTAATATTTTTAACTAGTCATTCGTTTTCTTCTACCGTCGTTCATTATGTTTATTCCACACTATTTTGAATGGTCATTATAATAAAAACCAATGAATAAAACTTACTATTTATATTCTAGGAAAATTTGTTGAGTAAGGTTCTGCCACTAACGTATATATATTTAATATTACGTACATGTATAGTGTACAAGTTGCTAACTAAAATAATAACAAACACTTCGATACGGATAAGGCTAAATGGGTATAATCTCCTTAATTAAGAGAGACCCTTCTCGTCTTGGAAATCAAAATTGTCATTCAATTAATTGGATCGATTTAATTGAATTTCTAGAGATGATACTGGTCCCTTCTAAATTATTTCGTGGTAAAAGCTTTCTCAAGGATAAACTGTAGGTTTTACTGTCTAAGATTTAAGGCTGGCTGTAATGATTTCCTCGCCGAGCGAGGAAATCATTACAGCCAACCAATTTTCCTGAATGTCAAGATCTTGTTAAGTTTATGATCTACTCAGTAATATCTAGTTAGTAACAGAAATAGTATTTTTGTAGTTAGTAAATAATAATTGTCAATTTTTCATTTGATCACATGCATAAAAAGTATATATTTTAAGCGTTAATAATATTTATGCAACATTATTGAATACAAAGGTTCGAAAATAATGACCTTTGCATTAATATTAGACATTAAAAAATCTATTGGACATTGTTTTTATGTTTATTATTATAGATTCGCTTTTCTCGATTTATATTTTCTATAAAAATAAAAATATTATATAAATAATATTAAATTGACTATATGAAGACCAACGATCTGTTTCATGTTCATCAAACATCACATAACATCACAGCATCATCACAACATCACAGCAAATCGATTTATAATGTTGTTATATAAATGTCAAAAATTAGATGTACCGAAATTATGAAGAAGTATTTAAATTAAATACATTTCTTAACTGACGTAATGATATAGTTACTTGTCACCAATACAACCGAGGCCTAACCCACGTCCCGGTTGACCAAGATGGAATTAGAATATTGGATTGTGAAACGCTATTCAAAGGGAAACCACGACATCTAAATGCTACGGGATGTCTTTAATGTACCCGACATACCATTTGAAGGCATTCTCTAACTTTCAGATGTACAAGATGTTTTAGAAATGCCAAAAGGCAATGGCCATAGAATTAATGGAATCAGATACACTTAGGCTGATAAGTTTATTGATAAGTAAATTCTGAGGTCGCTCCGAATAAATTTAGATTACGAGTTGTGAGCCATAATTAAATTATATAGAATCAACAAAACATTGAGAAGAAAGAGAAATTAGAGTTAAAAGTGTACGGGAGTAAAGGGATGCTATAGCGCGGAAAAGATACTTATAAAATCTAGTGTGGTGTCTAGTGTGGGGCTATGAGTGTAGAAAAAGAATATAAAGGTAACTGAGACCGAACTCAACTAAAACTCTAGCATTGTGACAAATTAGTAATCGGTGTTAATAGTAGTATTGATAATTGTGTGTAACCACATGGCAGTGTCCGTCTAGATAGAATCACTTTATCGTCCCGTGAGTATCGAAGGAGGCAACTAAGAGACAACATAAACACCCACTGGGTACTGACTATTAGCTTAAACTTCCAGTAGGGGATGCCTATGTCTAGTGATGGAAGCATGAAATCAGGGTGACAGATTGGTGGCATCATTAGTCCTTTGGGTAACATAAATACTTCATATAAAATGAGTGACATACTCACTTGCTATTTCTGTTTGAGAAAAGACGAAAAAACTTATATTAATATTTATTTACAGACGGATCCATTTGAATGGCGCAAGGTGTTCTTCTTAGCATCTGGAATATATTTCTTTACGAACCTCTTCTTTATATTATTCACCACGTCAGATAGACAGCCTTGGAACGATCCTGAGGAAACTGATACAGGTTAGTATTATTGTAATTTGCCTACATTGAAATGTTTTAAGGACATTTTAAAGGTGGTAGAACTTTTTGCGGTTCGACTCTGGAAATACCACCAGCACGTCTATTTCTGCCTTATAACATAATAACATAAACATACACGCTTTCTACACTCATAGCTCCACGTGTCGTGAGTGCCATGGACACACAAAGACGAATACACAATCACCCAGAACAGAATCTAAACGTCATTCAAATATCTGTCTGGCCGGGGATCGAACCCGGGACCTGCAATCCACCACGGTGATATAAATAGATGAGCGGCAGTAACCACCTATTATCGATTCGCCGGTAGAATATCCGATGAGGTACCGTCGCCCGTATTTCTGGTGTGAAGTAGTGTGCGTCCCTGTGGAAGGGTGTACTTGCTGGCTCAATTAGTTCTCGTGAGTAGCAACGCGTTTGTGATCACGTATATGGAGTTGCTTACAGATACATGGGTGGCAGTAACTATTTACCATCAGGTGGACTGCAAGCTCGTTTACTACCTCAATCTGATAAAACAAGGGAAAACGTTGCCTGCTACTAACACGGGTCTCAATCTAACCTCAGAATTATTTTAGTAACAAAATATGTTTTTAAGGAATGTTTTACTCTAAACATTTCGATATATAAACAACAATGTTTGTGTTTACAGAAATGAAAGCCACCGAGAAACCAGCCAGCGTCCACATGTAACAAGTGACTGTTAATAATTTGTAAAATAATTATTTATTTTTGTACCTGAGTTAACCCGTTCATAATGTAAATAAATAATATCAAAGAAAACATTTCTCATTTCGTTTTTTCTTATTGGCATGATTTGTTCTAAACATTTATTGGCGTGAAAACTTTTTACGCGTGTTGGACATTTTTTGTGATGTGAAATAATATTGAACTCGCGACACTGTTACCGTGATCGACATCTCTGTATATAATAAAGATATAATAAACACCTCTGTATATAAGTATCTAGATAAATGACAGAATTTACTTTGGAAAGTTTTACCTGACTGCGTCAGAAAGAAGGTGATGTTTGACATAGGCTATATAATTAAAAAAAAATGGCGCCTGCAAATATGAAAAAAATGGAGGGATGATGACTTTTTTTATTATACAGACAATATGGGTATCAAATAAAAACTAGTAAATAGATCATTCTGAACAAAAAAATATATATATGTATATATATTGTAATACTTTTACTGGACTATTTCAACGAAAACTGTAAGCGTTAAATTAAATGTATCATTATAAACAAAAAAATATTTGAAGCAGTCGGGTGTTTTGTTTTTTTCGAACCAATGTTCAGCAATGTATTTCTAAAGGTTGATAAACAAAAAACCCATTTACATCCATCTAAGAAATTACCTAAATCAAAAACCGCTGCAAAGCCAGATGGAGTTCAGTAAAACCTAATGTTCACAAAACCCTCTTAGCAATCTAATAAAACGCTGAGAACTAGTGCTCACTGTGACAAACTGAGTTGACCTCAATATTGAACGATTTGATTTAGCGCCGTTCAATACTTTAGCAGTAGACGTGATGGCAATTTTCAAATCGACTCAAATCTTAAATTATACTTAGAAACAAATCTATGAGGCTTTTCTTATCTTATATACAAAATTCTTGTGTCACAATGTTAGTTACCTTACTCCTCCCAAACGGCTTTACCGATTATTACCAAATTTTATATACATATTCAGTAGGTCTGAGAATCAGCTACTATCTATTTTTCATACCCCTAAGTGATACCCCTAAGTGATAAGGGTTGCTCACCCTTAACATTTGTTTTTATTTTTAGACATTTTTTTGGTTTTAATATCCTATAATGTGGTATTAAAATACATACAACCTTATTTTTTTACCCTTTTATCATCAACCTCTATTTTTTAATAGCCATTTTAGTAATTTAATCATTTATATGGCAAAACATCGGTTGCCGGGTCAGCTAGTTAAAATGTAAACGAATCACATCCAACTAGACCTTATTAATTCATTGTGATATATACCTTGTCTGGGCGTAACTGACCTAAACTAAGGCCCGTTCCTCATAGGTGGTGCCCTTGGATCACCCGCAATCACATCAACACACATCAAATCACATGAACGACATCTGCGTTCTTCCAACTCTCTCGTATTAACGATTCCTCTTCATCGTTCCAGTTTCATCTCTAACTCATTTGCTATCCATGCCACCCGGCTCTGGAATACCCTCCCAGATGTCTTACGTAAAGCCTACAGATTTACAAAATTGTATACTTTCTATTATTTCTATTATTATATAAATATATACCGCCTTGTATGTTTTCTGCTTAGCTCGATGGTTGACTGGAAGATAATGCTTTTAGCATTAAGTCCGCCTTTTGTACCACATTTTAAGGAATAATAAAGTTTAAATAAATATAATACCTATCTAAAAGATGGAGGTGGATAGCCAGTACTTGGGCAACAGCTGAGTCCGCAACCGTCCCTTCTTCTCGCGAAAGGTCTAGAAACTCGGAAACGGGGACCAAAAAACCAATTTACCCTCTCAGAACTATTTCTATTAGTCTTTATATTCCAGCTGAGCTTTAAGATTGTCACCAAAACCGGTGAAGCTGGAAAGGTCAATAGTGCCAACAGCAACTACACAGCTCTAAAAAAAAATACCACCGCTAGAAATGTTTTCTAGTGAACTTAATAGATTGTTAGTGTGTTAGTAACGGCTATTTACATACCTTTGGATGTTGTGGCAATACGTTAGCGATGTAGCATAGACGACGCCTTTTAAACATAATTCCATTAATCCCTCTATGTGCGAGTTTGCTAACATCTTTCACGCACTCTGCCATGATGACCCTAGCAGTCTTATAGACATCGTTTCTGACTTACAATAAACGTGTAATAAGCGACAGTTATAATTATTATTATTGTCTAAACTAAAATTATTCTTGTGAAATTGAAAAGTTTTTCTAAAGAGTTTTTTATTTCCGAAAAGTTTATGTAATTTGAAGTCTCCACACAGGAAACTTTCAGGAGTTCCGGGTTCGATTCCCGGCCAGACAGACATGAATGATGAATTTAAATTTCTGTTCTGGGCCTGGGTGTTTGTGCCTTTGTGTGTGTCCATGGCACCAACTACACGGGAGAACATCCTAGTGTGGCGCTATGGGTGTAGAAAGCGTTATTTAATTTAATTTATTTATTGTTAGAAGTAAATAGTAAATTATATATACACAATTGTTCAAATCCAGAACAAAAATAAATAACATTTAGATATTAACTTACCCGGGACTCAAACGTCGAACAATCGCATTGCAGCTCAGAGCGGTAGCTTGCCCCAAACTCAAACCTGGAGGCCTCGTATGACAACCGGGTACGATGAACATTGTCCCTGACAAATCGGCCGTCATCGCATCGTGTTGTATTTGGATTCAATTACAAACGCTTTCTACACAATAAACGCTTTCTACGCTCATAGCCCCCACACAATACACAAAAAGACGAATGCACAAACACCCTGACCAAGAACAGAAATCTAAACTCATCATTCAGATGTTTGTCTAGCCGGGGATCGAACCCGGGATCCACTCCGTGTCAGACCGATATGGTGACCGCTCCACCACGTGGGTAGTCGTTTTTGATTTATGTAATATTGCCGCGTGTTATATAAATCTAATCTTATTTCATAATGTTTTCATAATGTTTCCTTTACAGACAATAATGGCTTTTCCCACATCATATAAAGAACTGGCTGTATCTCGTTATACCAGATCTCTGTATAGCTTTCCCTTCGCCTTATCCAGATTATTAGATATATAAAATTTTGTCTTGTTCTTTGATCTATTCATAAGCAGAGTGTAATTTTTGGAGCTATGATATATCAGCTTCCGTTTGTGGTCATGGAGGCGAGCTTGCTCGTCAGCGGAATTGTAATAAAAAAGTGTGTCAGCTTCGACGCACGATTGGAGTTTACTCCTTAAGTACGATTGTATAAACATGCGCAATAAAATTAAATTTAAATAAGTTTCAGTTGTTGTAAACAGCGCCATCGATGCGACGGATGAAAAAACTTGAAGTAAGTTTCAATTGTTGTAAACAGCTCCAAACTATGCAACGGATGAGAAAACTTGAAGTAATATTCAATTATTGTAAACAACGCCATCTATGTGACAGATGAAATGGAGTAACGAGGTAATTCGATCACTAAATTTTACTTCTCATATTTTTCTCATACCGGGCGCCTTATATAAAAATCGATTTTTAAAGAGTAAACTCCAAAAAATCAATACATAGTGTTCAAAAGTGAGGTCCAGCGACTATAGCCTCTTCTTATCATATCTACGTAGCAAACGAGCATGTAGTCGACCTGATGGAAAGTGGTCATTGGCGCCCATCGACATCTGTAAGCAACTTCATATAGAACAAGAATTCTACCTGAAGTTTATCACAGATGCGTTGCTACTCCCGTGGCTTAAGATGGTCGCGTGATATATGAGTGAGCCGGCAACCACACTCTTGTATCGAAACGCAAGAACTGCTTCACGCTAGAAATAGGTGTGGCGTTGGTTCCTCCCTGGTCGAACTACATAGGTATACTGGTTCCATCAACTGTTGAAACTGTGTGAGCTATTCTAAATTCATTCATAATAATATATATGTATATCATACATCATACAATATGTTCATATTTTATATGTAAGTATGTATATTTGTTTGAATGAATGTCCATTTCTTTGTCACGTACTAGAGCCCAAACGGCTTGTCGGATTGTGACGTATGACATATCATTTGGATCGTCTCAGTTTGGAAAGTGACATAGGTTATATAATTTAAAATGGCGTCTACAAATGGAATGCAGTTTTTATTATCACGATAATAAGGGTATCAAATGAAAGCTAGTAAATAAACCATTCTAAAAATGTATATTGTAATGCTTTTACTTGACTATCGTGACGAAAACTCTTATTATGCGTTAAATTAAATGTATCATTGTGAACAAAAAAATAGTTTTAAGCAGTCGGGTTTTTGTTTTAATATTTTAGAAATGGTACTAGTCTTCGGGTTATATTTTAATACAAGTAAATAAGCCTCTTCGCCCCCATGCGATTTAAAAATATCCCAAAATCGTCTACAAATAACGATACATTATTATATTTACCTTAGGTACGTTTACGTTTTCCTTTACGAGCGAATAAGCGATAAGAGGTGATCGATTTCATCGATCATTTTGAAGGTGGTAGAACTTATTGTGGTTCAACTTCGGAACTTCAGAACCATCGCCACACCTATTTCTGCCTAACGGCAGAAGCGTTAAGCGCTGCTGTGTTCTGGTCTAATACATACTTATCCGAGGTGTTTCAACTTAGTTCTCAGCAGTGGCAGCGTATCTGTGGCTTAATATCAAATTAGACCCTAATCTTATCAATCTTATCTTATCTCGGTAGGAGCGGCTTACCATCAGGTGAACTGCATGCTCGTTTGCTAGTTCAATACTATAATGTCCCTGTAGTTGCGGGACCAGAATAGGACTACGGTATCCCCTGCCTGTCGTAAGAGGCGACTAAAAGGGAGCTTCTGGGGTTGCGGGCGGCAAGAGAGGGAGCTCGAGCCGTCCAGTCAAGCGACCTCGGGAAGGACGGCGGCATGTTTGGTCGCATACCGTACCATCACCAGGAAGAGCCCATAAGGGGCATCGCGCTCGGAGGACTCCGGTTGCGTTCCGTTGGAGATCCCGGAGTCCTCCACGTAGCGCTGAGGACGGCCACCGGG
>MOOZ01002528.1:161650-171808 GCA_002930495.1 Cecropterus lyciades
CACTTAGGAATTCTGTCATAAAATATTAGAGGAAATTGCGTAGTTTCAGGATAACTATTGTAATATCATTATTATGGCGCTATGGAGGTCATCTTGCTGCTTCCTGTCATATTTATTGTCATATTTGTTTACGTGAACACAAAAGTAAGGATAATCTTTATTATTTTTATTTCTTTTCTCATTGGTTTGTACTAAAATAGGAATTGTGTAAGGTAAGTATATAGTAGGACAGACCTGTCTTAAGTATTTTGTAATGTTCAATTAGCAATAAAGCAAAAATTGATTATTGATCTAATAATAACCAACTGGCTTACTTACATATAAGGCGTCTATTAGTCCTCGGAAGTGGAAACACTTGTGTTTGAGGTAGAGCCCCTGTTCTGTATGAAGTTGTCTTCAGATGGCTATAAACAGCAATACCAACTTATCATCAGGCCGACTGGATGCTTATTTCCTACTTCAATATTATAACTATTAATATTGTTAAAAATATTAAAACAATAAATCCGACTGCTTAAAAAGCTTTTTTTTTGGTTATTATGAGTTTTTGTCAAAATAGTCAAATAACAGTATCATGATATATATGTTTTTAGAATGGTCTATTGATTAGCTTTCATTTGATATCCATATTGTCGTAATAGTAAAAAAAGTCGTCCGTCGTCCGGAAAAAGGGGGAAGCTTTTTCCTCTATTTCCAGGCGCCATTTTTTTTTTAATTATATAGCCTATGTCAATTTCCAAACTCAGACGATTTTATTGATATGTAATGCGTCACAATCCGTCAAGCCGTTTGGGCTGTAGCGCGTGCCAAAGAACGCTCGAAACATTGCCCTCCTTCTGATGCAGTCGGGTAAAAATAGGTCTCTTCGATTGTGAACCCATATGGAATCGAATTAAATGCTCAGATTTTTTAATTTGCATTAAATCGCAACCAACATTTTCTTATTTATTTACTTTTGTTTATTATATAGGCAGTATCAACTTATAAGTTCTTGTCAATAAAAATATGACGCGATATCGACACGTTACGTGGTAGTAATGTATAATAATATTAATTAATTCTTATATATCAGTCTACTTAAACATTTTCCGTTTGTAATTTTGATTATGTTATTTCCGTTTGTATCTTTATGTACCATAGACTGTAGACTGGTAGAGAATGCTTATTATAAACATTAAGTCTGCCTTTGTACTATTTTGTAGGTATACAAAATAATTAAATGAATGGTATCTGAGGTGGCAACCGGGTGAGTATAGAGGGAAGTCAATTAGTAACAAATATAAAGCCTATTCGAGTAATAAGTGTAAAGCTTTACAAGAGGAACAGGCTCAGGCCAGACAGACATCTGAATGATAAGTTTAGATTTCTGTTCTGGGTCTAGCTGTTTGTGTATTCGTCTTTGTGTGTCCATCACCCATGACACAGGAGAAAATGGAGCTATGAGTGTAGAAAGCGTTTAAATCTACACTGTATTTAGACGACAAAGAAGGCTCTACCGCCATTTGGAATATAGTAAAAATTTGTAATAAAGTGGAAATACTTTATAATAGTGTAGCTCTCCTGTGTTCTCGTTGAAGGATGGGACAATAGCACACTAATTGTTCAAGCGGTCGATCTTGAGGCTGAACACGATCATATAAGACGACCATCTTAGTCCTACAAGGAGTAGCGACGCATCTGCGATTGATTTCGGATAGAACGCCTGTTTTTTATGAAATTGCTTACAGATATCCATAGGTGGCAGTGGCCGCTTACCATCAGGTGGTCTTATAAATAAAATAAATAATTACAGAACTCTTCACATCATTCAAATTGAAAACTTGTTTGGTTTCCTAATTTTTAATTTTCTATGAAAAGGAACTTTCTTATTTTTTTATGAAAACAATTCTCATTTTTTAAAAGCAGAAGTAATATTTTGTTTCCGAAAACTCAATCAACGACACGATACAGTTCCGCATGGTTTGTCAACTTTCGTCACAACTGCTGATGTAATCATATTTGTAATTTCATTATATTAAATCACATTAAATAGCATAACATTGATAAAATTAAACATTGAATAAACAGGCTAATTTAATATTTGATAGAAATGTGATTGCACAGAGTAATCAAAATTACAGCCGGGTTGGTACCAACTGTCCATTACTATTCTATTCGACGTTTACATGCCTAAAATTTCCGTATTATTTCATAGTAAAGCATACATGAAAGTGCAAGGTCGTAGAACCCTTCTTAGTTCGCCTATCACCGCCTCACCTTTCTAGTGTGAAGCGGTTTTTGCATTTTGATACATATAAAATATAGGGACCGGCTCACAATTCAATGAGATGACCATCTTAGTCCGCAGGCGTAGCAACTTATCTGCAATGTTCTTCAGATAAAACCTCTGTTCTTCGTGAAGTTACTTACAGATGTCCAGGGGTAGCAGTCTGGACTTGGTGCTCATTTACTACTTCAATATGAAAAAAAAAAACAAAACAGATTTTCAAGGAACTATTTTTTCTGGTAGCCACATCTCTAACGCATCACTGAACTCGTGTTCGCAATCGTTTTTGCCATGAACACAACAAGATGTGGAATTAACTTTTCCCATAACAGACCTTCCCATATCAATAAGTTAAGCTGGCCGGCAAAGTAATGGCAACTCCTGATGTGTTGCAAATGCCCTTTACTAAAGGCGGTAACTTTAAAGAATGTAACCTTTTTGGCTAATTACTAGGTATCATAATTTATTTATTTATTTAGGACTACCAACATAAGATACAGCAGTGATTATCATATACGGTACAAATGTGTATATAATATTAGTGAGTGACTGTTCTTACGATTTACGATTATTCAGTTAAAAATAAACCATTAACATTAACAAACATTTTAAGTATACCGAATAGCTTTTGGGGTTAAAGTTTAGGTCAATCACAGACGCGTTGTGTCTCTTAGAAATAAGTTAGAACACTTATTTTAAATCTGCGTTATCAGAAGTCCTTCAAATGGTGTTATCATAACAATTCTTATACTGTAATAAAAAAATGTTATATATGATTTCATACTAATATTATCGCGGTATTGATACATTTTAATATGTTACGGGTACTCACGATACGTGGTTTTTAATTTATTTTTGCCGATATTTCGATCCAGTTACATGGATCGTGGTCACGGTGAATCAGCGGTGGCGGGGAGAAACCGTTGAAAAGCATTAGTAGTAGATTAACCTATCTACCCTATGTCTAGTTCGTTGTTCTTTTTTATGTGCCATATCACGACACCCAACAATAACTGTATCCTTACGCACCGAACTTATTTTTTGTGTTTTAATTAAACTAACCACTGGATTCGTTTGCGGTAATTTAAAACAATCTTCGTTGTTAAAGTTCTTAGGATGTTTTTGATCTCTATTACTTCTCTTACTAAACGTGGAAAGTAATGACGCTCAGTGGATAAATATGTTTCTTTTGAAGGTGGTAGAAACTTTTGTGGTCCGACTCCAGAGGCACTACCATTAGAACTTTTAGTGCTTAACAATAGCTACTATTTTATACGTAGGTAAGCGATGCGCTGTTTGAAGGATGTGGTTAGGAAAACATACTTATTCGAGGCGTTCCAACTTAGTCCTCATATCTTCACACACATCTGTCGTGGACTTCAGGTACGACTCTGACTTTATCTGGGGTTTATTACAAATGTCAATGCACAGCAGTTACCATTAACCATCAGGTGAACTGCATAATCGTTGCTCCTTTAATACTATTAACAATAATACTATTTAAAACAAAAAGTACCAACAAAACACAAGTTTTAATTAACATCGAAATAAACCAGCTGGTAAATAATATTAAATTGCAATCTGCTATAACAATATAACTTGCAGAACACGAATAGTCATTTCTCAGCATAATTTATTCTTTGACATATGTTACCGGTATTGCACATTACGCGAATAATAACCTTCTAACCGTGAGAATAATAGCGAAAGTTGCCTGCAATGACATTATCATAATGTGTATCAGTGATATCTATATTATAAGTAAAGTGTGTCTCTCTGATTTATCTACTGATTTTTGGTTTGTTTTGACATAGTTTTATATATCGTCAATTAAATAAAAACAAACCATGTATTGTTGTGCGTTATAATGTATTCACATTTTTGTATAAAATGCTTATAATATGCTTGTATTAATGCAGTATAATATTGCATTGTTTATCCAAAGAAGCAACGGCATGCAGTCCATTTGATAGTGAGTGGTCAATTTCAAGCAAAAAGGAAGTTCTATGTGAACCTATCCGTGGTCTCTTACTACAGTCAAGGATGGTCGCTTCACATGTTAGTCAACTAGCATTCCAAAAATGCTAGTTGACTTACATTTAAATCAATATATGACGTCTAAATAAGTTTGAGTAAAATCAAAAGAAGTAGTAAAATTGTCATAATTTAAATTATTTTTAGGCAAACCTCAATGAATTATAGTGGATTTTTATTATCTAGAAGAATAATTAAAATTAAATAATTGATTTCTTAAACTTTTTAGCTAAAATATTTTAAAAAGTTTATAATAAAACCTCGTCAATTTTAATATAACAACACACAAAAATCCAATTAATTACGATAGTAAATAATTATTGAACCGTCACTTGACAATTTATATCGCACAAAAATATGCAGACTGCAGCGTTTGGGATCTTGTCTCTGGTTTCGTAGCTAAAAACCTTTATTTGTTTCAAATACCGTTTACATAATTTGCTTTTTGTCGGAATTCAATTAAATTTAACTGTAATATTTTCAAGGCGGTATACCCAGGTTATTCGACCGGGGAGGTACTACCGAGGTACTCTTGTGTTTCGGCTTTGTATCAGGTGACCATCTTATTTCTCCGGAGTAGCAACGGATCTGTGAAAGATTTGAAATAGAACCTCTGTTCTATATGAAATTTCTTACAGATATCCATGGGTGGCAGTAACCACTTAACATCAGACAGCATGCTCGTTTGCTACTTCTATCTGATAAATAAAATGTTTACTTGCATAAAACATGATTGATGATGATTTAAATGTCGTCTTATATTACTATTTATTTCAAAAACTGCTTACATAAATTCGTTTTGATGGCTTTTGTTGGATTTAAATTAACTTATGATGTTTTACTTGTCTTAATGATTTTAAAATCTGCCTCGAACTCCAAGATTATTATGGTTCTGAATAACATAATGAATTTCTATTGGATAGCTATAATTCAAAATTTTTATTAGGTAACTACTTTTGAGAAATTATTTCGACCTTAAACCTATTTCTGCAAAAGGTTAATTTTTATAACAGTCTTTAAGTAAATCAAGGGCTCTTATAATCTTGAAGAAATTTATAATTTTGGATTGGTTTTGCGTAGGTTGATTTCCAACTTACATAAGTTATATTATACTTACATCCATTAATTTATAAATTTATTTAATCTCCTTAAACAATTGTCAGAGACTTTAAATTGTGATTTTATTTGCATTTAACAACAGATAATGATAAGGTTTTTTTTTAATTGACATGACATAAAACATAATAGTATAACTATTAAGAAAATACTTATATTAATATAGAACAGAAATCCAAATTCACTATTTAGATCTATCTGCCCGGGGATTGATCCAGAAACCCAGGTGTCAGACCGGTAAGCTGACCGCTTCGTCACGCGGGTCCTCATCGTAGTATCTCAAAATAATTATGGGTTATCCATTTTACGCGGCGTCCCAGATGGAGGGTCTTGCTTGGTATTCTTATTAATATTATGGCAGTTGTGTGTTTCTTTTAAAAATGATATAGTACCAAAATTGTATATGGTCTTCATACATTAAGACAATAATATTGTTGATGATCTTGAGAGTTCATGTAACGGACTAGGTTGGAACACTTCACTTACTGTGCTTGATTGGATATCAACGTCTTTCAAATCGCACAACATGATAAAGTCTAGAATCGTATGTAAACGTAGATTGACAATAGTTAATCTGTCTACTGTATTGTATAGTGTGTTACATAATTGTAATCGCAGCTTCCCACGGTACCTAATGTTGCGGACGCCCGCTGAGCATAGCTGTTCGTGGTCGTCTGTAAATAAATTCGTAATATCATGAATAGTGGGAAGTCGCAATAAGAGTAAAATTAAATTGTATTGAAATTTTGTGACTTTTCAATCGTTATCTTATAATTATATCTAGTATTATTATAGTATCATTAGACAACATTGTTAGAAACAATTTATATGATTATACTAAAGATAAAATTTTACCTTAATAAAAAACAAATAAAAAAAACTATTTCGACCTATTTAACCTTTGTTTGCATTATGTACATTTTATAAGTTACCATATAAGTGTAATCAAGTTTTATCTTTACTAATATCTTAAGTTTATGGTAAAGTAAAAAATATTATATTGATAGTTTAACATTGTAAATAGTTATTGCAACTCTAGGTAGTTATTAGTTCGTCCCTGTAGTTCCGGGATTAGAATAGGGCTACGGTATCCCCTGCCTGTCGTATGAGGCGACTAAAAGGGGCTTCAGGGTTTGCGGGCGGCAAGAGTGGGAGCTCGAACCGTCCAGCTAGGCGAACCCGGGAAGGACGACGATATGTGTTGTCGTAAAGACCAGACGGTGGAGCCCGATGATGCAACGCGCTCAGAGGACTCCGGTTGTGTTCCTTTAGAGATCCCGGAGTCCTCTTCACAGCGCCGAGGACGGCCACCGGGGGGGTTTTAGTGCGGTAAGAATTCCACATAACCCGGCGTCGCTCCCACGGCGTCGGGTACCTTTTGAAGGTTTCCCCCTCAATACAAAAAAGGTACTTATTAGTAAGATTGAACCACTTTTAATGATCATCTCGAAAAGCTTGGAGCTCTTAGTTTAAAGTAATTCAAAGATATTTATTCAAAAATGTGCTATTTAGTGATCACAAAACATTTAGTTAAGAAAACATTAAATCGCAAATAACAAGTAGGATACAATTTTACGCACGAATATCTTTTACAACACCAAAGGATACAAAAAATAATAATAGTAATTTATCTTTTAAGAGGCTGAATTCCTATTATTACAGCCACATAATAACTCAATTTATTCAATGTATTGAATTAATTTTACGTATACGATTTGACATAATTTTAATACAAGTAAATATAAAAAAAAACCCACTTGAAACCCCATACCGAATTTATGGTCTTTACGTCAATTTATCCACGTCGCACCCGTTTGGAAAACAAAATAATTATTCGACTACAGATGTAACATGGTGATTATTTCTAAGTTGTTATAGGCTGCCGTGACCACTGTGCTGAATCGCCTGTAATTATGTATAAAAAATCACTTCTAGTTGTTTTTGGTCATTTTAACAAAGCGTCCTGAACGTAATTGACTTTTTTGTTTAAACATGAAACATTAAATAACATAATATTCAATAATTCCCCTTAGATTTCTCAATATAAATAAAAATGCACATAAATAATATTCTCTTCATGTCGAAAAAGTGACAAGTGTATTTTTTTAATATTTCTTTTGTAATACACAGTGTAACATGCTTAATTTTTATACACTTGAAAAAGTTACATTTCAAGAAGTTGATATTGAAAAAATATGTATTTATGTATGCGTGTGTAATAATGTAAGCAGTATTATTTTTATTTTTTTATTATCTTTTACAATCGTTGTTCATTAGGATAGACATAGGTCTCCCCTAATGGATTTTTTTGTCAATAGCCACCGCGCCTGGCATGCGTGTTGTTAACCGCAGTGGGTGTTGATTTTACGCAGGAAGACACTGCTGCTCCGGATTGTATGCCTTAGTCGCCTTTTATGTCATCCTGGATGAGAGGGTGACATACTATTAAAGACATTTTTTTTAAGCACACCGCACATCAACCCTACACGGCTCATAAAAACTTTTTTTTTGTTTTAAAAACTTTTTATTGTTTTAAAGTATTGTATACTTTATATTCCTGAGTTTTTCACGGAAATCGGCAGTGTTTCAGACTATTTAAATACAAATGGAAACACCAACAAATAAAAACGCAATTATTTTTCGACTTAAAAAAATGTAAAATAAAATTTTCCCTTCATTGTCTCACTGCTGGGCGCGGGACTCCTCTCAAATGTGTGGTTCAGGCCATAGATGACCGCGCTGGCGAAGTACGAATTGCTAGATTTTTTTTTACTCAAGCGTAAAGACCTGTTTTATTTGCCATTTTTTTATTCTAAAATTTATACTATATTCAACGTTCATTTATCCTCAACAATTCGCACGCGAGTCCGTAGCACGAGGTAGTATGCAGTTTACATATATAAGCCATGTGGAGTCGCCGCGAGCGCACACCGCTTCCTACAAGCCAAGGCGGCGCCCTTGATGATCAGTTCCGATTCGAACGCAGTTATCGAACTGTTACACGACTGAGACGACGAGACGATTTCGAAAATCAAATATTAATCTCAAAATACTTAATCGCTAAAAAAGATTTTTTTTATTTGTGCACCGCATTTTTTTGACAAAAAAACTAAAACTGTGCCGGATTTTTTGGACTGTAAATAATATTGTGACAAATAAATTTTAAATTTACTAATTTTAATTTTTATATTATTTTAAAATAATCAGACGTTATTAATAAAAATATATTATTATTAAACATTTGTGACAAAATGGGTGTGAGTGATATTCAAGATGCAGCGCCAAAACCTGGTAAGTTTTTATTTATCTTTTTCAATTTTTATTTTTTACTAGCTGCGCCCCACGGTTTCACCCGCGTATTAGTTACTACAAAGAAAACTAATTTATGTGTTTATTTGGATAAGAATATATATTATATTTATAAAAATAACTTCGCAAATAATGCATTACTTTGGAACAAATTTGGTTAGCAAATAAAAGGGTACAGTGAGTTTACCTGAAGAGATAGACATATGCTGTCGCTGACATTTTTTTATAACTTTTAAAGGGGATCAATTCTGCCATACATGATTTTTACGAAACTTTAACCGTTTCCGCAGCGCATGCAGCGGGAGCTCTCATTAGGAAAAAAACCCCGATTTTGAAACATTCTTCAATGGTGCTCCGCTCCTGCTGGTCTTAACGTAATGATATATAGCCTATAGCCTTCCTCGATAAATGGGCTATCCAACACTGAAAGAATTTTTTAAATCGGACCAGTAGTTCCTGAGATTAGCGCGTTCAAACAAACAAACTCTTCAGCTTTATATATTAGTGTAGATATGTGCTACTAATAATTTTTATTTGTATTCGTTTAGTAAGCATACATGTTGACTTGGGATCTATGAATAAAGGATAGCCATAGCTTATTTATATTTTCAAAAATAAAATTGGAAAAATAAATCAAATGTATTGAAGGCTTTAAGGGGAGAGAGGGAAAAGAGGAGGAGAAGGGAGAGTATTTCTTTTTTGTTACTAATTCCCATATACAAATTCCAGGATGTGTACAATAAAATTAATTATATTTTATATATTCATTATTGTTTACTTTCATTTTTCTTTATTTATTTATTACTTATTCTTAAGCATCACATGTTATCAGAAAAAATACCGTAAAAGAGTTTGAAATATATCTATAATAATAATGCATATAGACTATTCATATGATGTAGAAACGATGTATTTATGTACTTATCAACCTTTAAGGCACATTGACCCCTGTCTTTCTCTACCTTAAATTGTATTTAATAATTGAAATAATTAATGCAGTACATTAAATAACACAGGACATTGAATTGCCAGTCATATTAAAATTTATATGTTTTTCGCATTCACTTACAATTACATTTTAGAGTACACGAACAGTTGTGTAAACTACAATACTCTATATATTTGCCTAGGCATGGAACGGTTATTAAACGTTTTCACGGTTTCTTTGTTTTTTTTTTGCAATATAGTTCTAGCAAATGATCATGTAGTCCACCTGATGGTAAGTGGTCAATGCGGCCCATTGACATCTGTTATCACTCCAGGTGAGAATAAATTTATGTTAGTTTGGCCATAGATTCGTTGCTACCTCTGAAAACTAAGTTGGCGCGCCTCGGATAAGAATGTCTTTTTCACACACTCGAAACCAAAATACAGTTTTGAAGGTGGTAGAACTCTTTGTGGTTCGACTCCGGAAGCACCACCGCCACACCTAT
>MOOZ01002528.1:171859-185644 GCA_002930495.1 Cecropterus lyciades
TTGGTAGTGCCATCTGTATCAAACCAAAATAGTTTCTACCATCTTTAAAATAATGTTAAAATGTAAATGAAATAGCAATCGAGGTTTTAATCCTCCTGATGTAAATGTGTAAGGTCACAGTTATTTATGGACAAGTGCTCGTCGTCAACCTACTACTTTCTTATTGCATACGGGTCATCCCTTAGCTTGAGAGGACATTAGGCTAAAGTCTACCGGTAGCATAAGGGGTCATCACCTATTGGCACGAAATAGTACGGGAGTCCTGACTCCCACACTATTTCGTCGTCAATCAAATATGTTTTTTTTGTATCGAAGATTAAATGGAATGTATCAGATTGGAAAGTCATAAGCCATTAAGGCAATGAATATGTGAATTGCAGTGCAGTACTTACGCAGCTTATATAAATTGTAATCCATCTACAAATTTAAACATTAAGGGCGATTTGGATAGGTGACCTTTAATAACTAATATTCATTCGCATATCGAAGCATATGAGCACAAAGCAGAAAAGCATGCTAAAATTGTTAGTTGATAATAACAATTCAATGAACTATTTATTTCGTTACTAAGCTGCTGGAAGTTTAAGGGGCGGTTTGAAAAAATATAACCTGGGTTCACCTGGTTCGCATTTCATCTCCGGATAGTATAGGGTCATACTATCGCGAACTGGTCGACATTACAACCGCATGGTGAAGTGGTGATGTATCACGGCCCCTAATTGCCCACTTCTCGTATTATCTCCTTTTAGTAATTACAATGTATATTCTTACTTTGATATCTTGCCTATGTACGCGTGTTCGCTTAAGTATCACCCAGTAAATTACGCGTAAAACATAAATGAAAGTAAACAAACACTTGGGTTATGGTATTTAATCTTAGTGTAATATCGAGTGGTATACAACGCTCGGGTAAACCGCAATGTGCAGAAGCATCAATTTACACATATTTGCACATTATTTTTACCCGACTGCGTCAGAAGGAGGGAAATGTTTTCCGAGCGTATGTATGCATGTTATTTTAAAACTAGGTGAAAATCCGGCTTCGCTCGGTTGAAATATGATTATAGGTAAGTAGATATTTTTATAGTTTTAATCAACTAAAAAGTATTACACCTTAGACTTAGAAGCAGATAAGCTAGACGCCACCACTTGTAGTAGCTAGTTTACAGTTTAATACCGAAAGTCGAGTTAAAATTTTGAAACGCCATCTAGTATAAAATATCAAAACTATGTAAGATTAATAACGCCGTTAGATGGCATGTTTATCCTATTATTACGTGAATCGGCTTCAAAGAATTCAAGATGGCATCCGAGTGGCCAATTTGGCGACTATTTGCATCATTAGAATTTAACAAAATACTTATACTTATATATTAATAATTTCATTTAATTTCATTTCAATCAAGTCTACCGTACCCCTTGACGAAATTATTTATATAGACAAGGAACGCTAAAGCTTAAGCGTTATTTTAAAAACAATATATGTGAATGCAAATAAATATTTTAGAAATCGGTTGTTTTATTATATTCAACTATAATAAAAGTATGCTCGAATATATATTCTTCTTTATTTTATAATAGTTCGGCAATAGGAACCAAATAGAAAACAATTCTGATGAACTCATTATCGTCCCACTGCTGGGCACGGATCACAGAATGAGAAAGTTTTAGGTCATAGTCCACCGCGCGGCCAGGTGCGATTGGTACACTTCACACAACTTTGAGAACATTTTTAGAGTACTCTCAGGTTTATGGGTCTCGATGTTTTGATTTACCGTAAAACAATGATATTTCATTTTCCATATGAAAACCACTGAAAAATCAGTTCAAACATCGGACCCACGATTGAGACGCCGAGTTTCACCCTTTAGGCTATCACTGCTCATCAATTATTGAAAAACTAGTCTATTTAAAACTAGTCACTTAATCTATAGCTGATAATTGCTAATGGAGTAAATACAAACCAATCTACACACGGCTCTTCATACTACTTCAAGGTAAATTAAAGTATCTGGGAAATGACCATACATTTTACCATAAAAGAAACCATCGCAGAAAGCTACATGATAACAATCTATTTATTTTATTTTATGCATTGTAATACGCTTTTTAAATCCATTTCATCTTTTGTCACCTTAAATCCTTCTCGCCTTTTAAACGACCCCCACGACAAGAGCGGTCATTATACCGCTCTGACACGAATTGGGTCCCGGATTCGATCTCCGCCCAGGTAAATATCTGAATGATGTATTTATAGTTCTATTCTGAGTCTGCGTTTTTTTATAATGGGAAGTAGCAAACGAGCAGGCAGAAAGTTAGTAAGTAAGTCAGTGGCCACTGCCGCCCATGGACATCTGTAATCAAACCAGATACATATATGTCTTTCCTGAGGTTGGTCACAGATGCGTTACTACTCCTGAGAACCAAGTTGGAACGCCTCAGATAAGTATGTCTCCTTTACCACTCCTTCAGGTTAAAAGACAGCAGCGCTTAACACTGCTTCTTTTAGGCAGAGATGGCGCTACTGCCATCTCTGCCTAAAAGAAATTAAAACTATAATTTGTTAAAACGGTTACTTTTCATAGCTTCTACAATTATCTTAACAACGAGGCATCTTTCATTCTAGCAACAGTCAAAAACAACAACTAAACAACTGTCAGATGATACCGCAAATAGTAATTGTTGTTTAGATCAGTTCAGATGTACAAACACAGACGCATTTCTGCCCTGACGTGCATATTTGCCACTAAAATAAGGTTGTTTATACACGTGTAACAATAATAATTTTATTAAAGATATCTAAGATGAATTGAATAGTTTTGACTCTTGAATTGAATGATTGATTTATATATTTAAATCGACACATACTTATTTAAATGATATATCAAGCAAGAACAGAGCCTACTTGATATTAAGTGCTAATTATAAATAGATTCGCAATAATAGCATGAAGACTGAGTTGAAATGCTACATTTACATATTCAGAAACAGTGATTAATGCTGCTAAATAACTTTATTGACTTTATTTACATATTAATTTACAACTAATTTTATTTAAACTTTGTTTTGTTCCTCTATGGAGAAAGTGATTGTATAATAACATCGTGTTGATGTAGCGTCATATTAATAAGTTATTACATACTCAAGCCTTCCTAACTGTATAGTTTATAGAATTTTGCATGTGATCTTACATATCACGGGACATGCAAGAATAAAGGCAAAATTCTGATATTCCTGGTAAAGCACTTAAGAACAAGAAGAAAGTAAGCGTAGTTTTCCATCGAGTCATCACCCCATCGAGTTTCTCTGCTGGACATAACACTCTCCTGATGGAGGTTTTTAATCAATTCTGTCTGAAGGTAATATTTTTCGAACGCATATATCTTTGTATGAATACTTTGTATGAAGACTTGACGGATTGTAAGATGATATATCATTGGAATTGTATCAGTTTGTAGGCTATACAATTTAAAAAAAATGGCACCTGTAGCTGATACTCATAAAAAGCTTAATTTTTTTTTAAACAGAAATTACTGCCTAAAAACAATCAGCCTATAAACAAACAATTGTTTTTAAGTAGTCGAGATTTTTGTTTTGAACAATGTTATTTGTTCACCACGCATGCATGCGTGTTAGTGATTGCAGTACCTGATGCCTATCTCGTGAATTTTGTTTGTTCTTCTAACAGCTCAGTATTTAATCAGCCCAACATCATCGAAATCGTGGTCACATACCACACATGCATGCGTGTTGATGATCTCAGTGCCTGCTTCCTATGTCGTGAATTTTGTTTGTTCAGTTGGGAATCAGCCTAATGTAATACGTATCGCAGTCACATCACGCGTAGATACGTGTGACATTACCATTATGTTGCGGTCCACAACGCATACATTATGAGTTTGTGTTATTCATGGTGACATCTTTTTTCTATACATTATACAAATAAGTTATATAATGCAATTAGATCAATTTTTACTGATGGTACATATCAAATTGACGACCTCCGTGGCGGAGCGGTCACCATACCGGTCGCTCCCCGCCAAACAGATATCTGAATAAAGAGTGTAAATTCTGTTCTGGGTCTGGGTGTTTGTGTTTTCGCCTTTGTAGGTCCATAGTACCCAGAACACAAGAGAAAATCCTAGTGTGAGTCTACGAGTATGCTACTGCCCCGCGGTTACATTTTTGTTAAAAAAATTGATCATAAGTTTAAACATGGATTTAACGGAAATAAGAAATTATTATGATAACATAAAACACGACTGCTAAAACTGAAATTTGCAGTCGGACACTTTTTTTGTAATAATTATATTAATAGTTTATCAGTTTACTTCTATGTTTAAAGTGTTACAATATAAATATTTTTATATCTGTCTTTTAATTAGCTTTCGATTGATATCCATATTGTAATAATAATAATATATCCCTTCCCCCCGATTTCTTTCTATTTATAGACGCCATTTTTCAAAAAAATACATAGTCAATGACACTTTGAAACCTGAGATGATTCTAATGATGATAATTTCATATGACATGCGTTAAGCCGTTTGTGCTGTAGCATGTGAGAAAGAAATAAACGTACATACAGTCGAGTAAAATGAGTGAGAACCCTCATTTTTTTTAAGTTTCTTTTAAGTACGACGCTGTAGGTGTATTTTTATACCATTTATGCAAGAGTTTTGTTTTTGTGCATGATACTTTATAATATTGTAAACATTTATTAAAATATTGTCATAAATAATCTAGTTTTTGTCAGTTGAAATTAGTTCACTGAGAATAATCAAGATATTGAGAGAAATTCAATAGAAACTCTAGGCCTTCAACTATCTCATTTGTTGCTTCAAATATTAATATTATAAAAAAATAGAAAACCTACTTTTAAATACCACAAATTGTATTACTGATATTATATTTAGTGGACTGTAAAATTTTGAACGTAACAAATCAAAGCAAACGCATATAATAACATGTTTGAAGATAAGAAAGGAATGTTAGCGATGTACTGCGATTTACCAACATAGCATAACATAATATAACCGACATTAGGTTTAAGAACTTTCTTCTAATCAATTCGCTTGTTAAAACTGTATTTTATAGACATGCCATCCCGTTCTTTTTTAAACTTTTGTAGTGCAAGCTAGTATGCAATCGACGTGACAGTAAGTGGCTTCTGGCGCCCATGGATATCTGTAATCAACCTTAGATAAGATCAGTCTTACCTTAGGTTGACCACAGATGCGTTGCTACTCCTAAGAACTAAGTTGGAACGCCTCGGATGAGTATGTCTCCCTTACCACACCCTTCAGATCAGAACATAGCAGCGCATAACACTGCTGTTGTTAGGCAGAAATAGGTGTGACTAGATGTTCCGGAGTCGAACCGCAAAGGGTTCTCCCAAAACCACCTCCAAAACTTATTTGTAGGTCTAAAAAAACTTTTTAGCTATTACTTATGGTTTAACCATCATAAGGCAAGTAAGCTCTTTTTTAATATTAAATAATACGTGTATGCATAAATTGGTTAAAAAGTAGCCTATGTTCATTCCAGGACTTCAAACTATGATAATATAAAAAATCATCAAAATCGGCCCAGCAGTTTGGACTTATAATATTATTTATAAATTAAAATTAAGTGTATATGGATATGAAAGTACAGATAACCACGCTTCAATGGTGAAATAAAGACACAATGACACAAAAATATATTATGAAAAGAAAAAATCCGACTCCTAAAATTAAACTGAAATATAGCAGTCGGGTGTTTTGGTTTATAATACAATAATTTATTTAATTTAACGCATTTTAGGAGTTTGCGTTTAAATAGTAAAATTTTTATAATATACATATACATACTACCTGTTGCCCGCGACTTCGTACGCGAAGACAGAAAGCCAAATACTAAATTTCATAGAGCCTGCTTCGAAATTGACGGACTTTCATATAAACTTTCAACCCGTATTTAACCCCGTTGGGGGTTGAATTTCGAAAAATCCTTTCTTATTGCTCATTTACATCATAAAAGAAACCCCTATACCAAATTTCAAGATTCTAGGTACAGTACTTTCGGCTGCGCGTTGATATACATGTCAGTGAGTCGGAATTGCCTTTTAAATGTTTATATATAGATTTAATTAAAACCGCTTGATCTTCGTACTTCAATATAATATCAACTCCAATAGTAGTAAGGCAGCATATATGTTAAACATAGTTATAAAGGATATAATTAAAACTTATATGTTTCGGAGTATGTTTGGTATAAAATTAATAATCCTTTTACAATCACAATCCTAGACTAGGATTTGTGCTATATCGTGTTTGCCATGGACAAACAAAGACGAGTACAGATATTTATCTGACCGGGTATGGTTCTGAAACCATGCGTCACATCTGTGAGGTGGTACTTGTAAGTATAACGCGACGCGTGATTCAAAATTCTGTGATTTTTATGATAAGATAACAGATATTTATCATTAGTTATCATTACATAACAGTCGATAATCTTAGACATGTGCCTTATAGTGGTTTTCCATGTGTGTTTCTGTACGTCACGCTCGTCAACCTGTCGCGATTATCGATCGATAAAATTGTTACAATAACGGTCATATTATCATGATTCAAACACTCATGATGTATCAAAAAGACAGATAATATTTGTAAATTTCAAGCATTGATTCTCTAGTTATCGCCTTTACACTTTGTTTTGTTTTTTTTTCCTCACCTTCACCATCTAGTCATTCTCTACATCGACATCGGTTTGAAATGCATTATAGGAACACAACTTGATACGGTGCTACTTTCCGACTTGACAGTTTATTTTAATTTCGCTTGGGATCTTAGATATGACGGAATTTACAAAAGTAAATTCTGATATACCTGAAAAACCACTTGTGAGTAATAAACGCATATATGTGTAACGACTCAAAGGAATAAACATTTGAATGTTGGTCCTTACTTCATAGTTTCTGTCACCAATTCGATGACCTGCGTGTTGGAGCGGTCACCATACCGGTTTGACACGCAGTGGGTCCCGGGTTCGATCCCAGGCCAGACAGATATCTGAATGATGAGTTTAGATTTCTGTTCTGGAACTGGGTGTTTGCGTATGCGTCTTTGTGTGTCCATGGCACCCAAAACACAGGAAAAATCCTAATGTTGGGCTATGTGAGTGTAGAAATCGTTTTTACTAATATGCATTTAACAGCGATGTGAGTTCTTCGGGCCTTGTCAAATTGTGGTATTAGCCATATTCAGCAGAGGGATAAAAACCTTAAGGATATTCGATCTTACTGATTGCATCAAGTCATAGTTAAATTAATAACATAGTTTTAGTTAGCTAAATACCTTATTAGCGAGGACCCAATAGCGTATTATGTCCAGCTTATCCCAATTTAGAGGATCATTTAAACTGATTGCTTAGCTTAATTAACATTTGTTGGATGTTAGGAAGAGAAAAGGTTTAAGCCCCTTGACTTAATTTATGTCATTTAATGAACTTCCACGCTGATTATTATGAGACCCAATTTAAATATCATAATTTTTACATTTACTTGGCGCAATTTATCTACTTGGATATTAGGAGTTAGGAATTTAGTTGTGAGGCTTTTGATGTAAGTAGGTATTTTAGGTTGGCTTTATGATACAACATATTTCAGATATGAGAAATATACATTTCTGACTAAGGCTCTAAGTTCGAGTCGACAAAAATCTCTTCTTGACAATAATTCAGCATATAAGTAGCTTGATAAAAAAATCTTTTAAGTAAATTATAAGCAAATACATTTCGCCACGTCGATGTCATAGAGGCGTAGACTAAGATACTTAGGTGATAGAACGCATTTACTGCATTCGCCTACATACATTTAAACGCATCAGTGCTTTCAGAGGCACTGTAATGTCAACTTTTTTTTACTGTATACTTGCTGTATACGGTCATTACAGTATACAGTAAAATTTTATTTCGGTTATGATCGAGGAATTACCTGCTTTTTTTTGCCGACCAAAATGTCAATTCAAAATTGTTTAAAATGTCATCTACTGTAATTTTATACAAAATTTTGTAATTTTCAGTTTAAAAATACTGCAATTTTATAATCACGATCTGGAAGCACTGAAGCGCATGCACCACGGCAATATACTTTTTATCCGACTTCATTTGAAAGAGTAATGTTTTAAGAGCATATGTCCAAACAAACATTCCAAAAAAAAACGGCTAAGTGCGAGTCGGACTCGCAGGCGAAGGGTTATCATTAAAAAAAACCGACTTATCAAATCTTAAAGAGATATATAGCTCTGTTGTAAAAATAATAAATAAAGTTGAACAGTTTTTCAACCAACAAAAGTTTGTTTTTCATTGTGTTTGTATGAATTACAAAGTTATGTTATTCGGTTTTTGGAAAAGTGTCATCATATCTATGTCAACCGTCTCCTGTTCGAACCAATTTTGGTTGAAAGTTTTTTTTTGACATCTACAACATATATTTTTTATCCAGATTTTGCAATCTCACTCTCTTAGTTTAAAAGTTAGAGAGGGGACACACATTTTACCGCTTTGAAAGGGTTTATTTCTGAAAAAATCGTCTTTAAGAAAAAATGGTTTTAGAAACCTCAATTCCATTTTTGAAGACCTTTCTGTAGACACACGTGTAGGTGAGATGAAAATTTTATTTTTGAGTTTCAGTTCCATGTATGGGCCCCCACTAAATTTAATATATTTTTTTATTTTTGTACATAATTAGGAAAGCAATTTACAGAATACACTTTGAAACGTTTTCAACTCTGTAGCCTTAATAGTTTTAAAATAAAGTGGCTGTGACATATGGACAGACGGACGGACAGACGGACGGACAGACATGACGAATCTATAAGAGTTCCGATTTTTGCCATTTGGCTTCGGAACCCTAAAAACGAATGAAGGATTTTTGTAATATTTGTCACAGTTGCATCATCTGATAATTTATTTTTTAATATATATCATAACTGTATTAAATACTTATTTTTTTCTTTTCCATTTAAGCAGTCGGTGTGCTTTTTATACGATTGAAGTAGCAAACGAATATAGTCTCATGATAAATGGTCATTGTCGACCTTCTAAGCAACTTTATATAGAACCGGGCTTCTATCACAAATGCGTTGGTACTTCCGAGGACTTAGATGGACACCTCAAATATATATGTGACGGCAACATTCCATTCTATCAAAAAGCAAGAACTGCTTAACGCTTAATAGGTGTGGTGCTAGTATAAACTTCACAAGTTCTGGGGTCGTTCCTTATAATAATTTATTTTTTGATAATTAATACACCGAAACTGTTAACAAAAGTACTTCCGTAGCTGAAATCTATTAACAAAATCGTAATCAATAGAAATAGGCCAATTATACCGAATAATGTTTTCAATCAGTTCAATTCAGATCAACGACATGTCACGATGTCATTGACCACTGACGGTTTCGCTAAATCAGTCAAGGTTGTCTTTCGTTGACGGCAAATGACTTTCATTCTTAACGTAACCACTATTGAGTTGTAAATTGATTGAATGGATGTCATGTTTACAATTATATTTATACTTGAATACTTTTTGTTACAAATTACGCATGAACGAATTTATCGTTCCTATTTTTTATTGGATTGAAGTAGCATATTAAAATGAAGTGCACTCGTCGGTAAGTTACTGCCGCCCATGAACTGTAAGCAACTTCATATAAAAACAATCAAATTGTGCAGTCATAGAAAGATGAGTTGCTACTTCCGAGGACTAAGATGGCCGCTTTAAATGAAAGTGAGTTGGCAACCACTCGCTTCCACTGAAACGCAAGATTTTCTTCACGTTAGAAATAGGTCTAGCGATGGTACCTTCCGGGTTGAACCTTGCCAATAAAATTTACATATAACATTTTAAATAGATTATGTTTTATTCCACAGATTTTGTAAAAAAATATATCAGAACGTAATTTATTTTACTAAGACAAAAACATTTTTTTAAGTTATAATTAATTTATGCGTTAAAAAATACTTAACTTGATGTTAATTACTTTATTATAAGGTTGCGCATAGCCAATCATATCGATTCAATTGTGTCAATGTGCAAAAAATATAATTCTGGTTCAATTAATACCACAATGTGATAATGAGATTGCGATTACTCGGCCTTGTATACGAGTGACATAGAAAGTGCAAACACATTCATGTAAGTAAACTTGATTTTTTACGCTGCTAACAGAATAAAATTGTAAAACAAGTAATTATTAGGAAAACAAAAAATACGACTTCTAAAACTAAAATATTTAATAAACGCGTTTTAGGAGTTTGCGTCAAAATAGTAACATAAAAATGTTATCATATTGTTTTTCCTTCCCCCCTCATCTTTTTGTATGTACATGTATGTTATATAAAACAGAGGCAATTCCAATGATATATCAAATGTCACAGTCCGTCAAGCCGTTTGGCTGCAGCGCGTGCCCAAAGTAAAGGACATCCATACATACATATGTCCATACATACGCTGGCGCGTGGCACGCGCTACAGCCCAAACGGCATGACGGATTGTGACATATCATTAAAATGTTGTGAGTTTAAAGAGTGACATAGGTTTTATAATTTTTAAAAATGGTGCTTGCAAATAACAGAAAAAGAGGGGAGGGACGACTTTTTATAGTACCACGACGTTATGGGTATCAAAGGAAAGCTAGTAAATAGACCATTCTAAAAATACTATTTTGACAAAAATCCCATAAAGCGTTAAATTAAATATATAATTATGTACAATTTTTTTTAAGCAGTCGGGTTTTTGTTGTAATATTTTTAACAATGTTACTAGTATAATATTTAACGAGTTCTCACCATATTTGGTTACTAAATTTCTTTTTGTCAATATTTCGAACAAGTTAGCTGCATCGTGGTAATTGAGGTAATTACGGTGGAGGGGAGAAACCGTTGACAAATACTAGTGTTAAAAGGTGAGTAAGGAATTAAATCCAGAAGATTGGCAATGGTATTCTCCAGTTAAGTTATTAACTGTGACTCCGGTGGCGAACCAAAAAGGGTTCTAACACCTTTAACCTCTATTTTGATACTTATATTAATTTGTTTATCCTGAATTGGACATGATATCAATATAACATTTAATTGCAAACCGATGAGATTATAATTTTAATTGATCCATTAAAATATATTTTCCAAATAGTATTGTTATCTTTGTGCGTCATTAATGACAATATTATGGAAAAAAATACTATTCTTTTGTTCATAATGCAAAGGTAGCAAGATTTCATTTTTAGGGTTCCGTGCTCAAAAGGTAAAAACAAAACCCTATTACCAAGACTCCGCTGCCCCTCTCTGCTGTCCGTCTGTCTGTCACCAGGCTATATCTCATGTACCGAATAGCTAGACAGTTGAAATTTTCACAGGTGATGTATTTTTTGTTGCTATAACAACAAATACTAAAAAATAATAAAATAAATATTAAAGGGGGGCTCCTATTTAACAAACATCATTTTATTTGCCGTTTTTTCTAGATAATGGTACGTAACCCATCGAGCGCAATACCGACTCGCTCGTGGCCGGTTTCTATTTTGAGTTGATTTGGCCCGTAACAGACACATATGACAAATTAATTTGAATTTGAACGGTATGAAAAAGCAATACACAGATATGACATAATGGGGTCACATTATTATTTAAGAGCATAAATCATAAGGCCTAAGGCATATTATGAAATTGTTATATCGATCAAATAGTTTAGTCGAGTGGTACGATTGAATGACGATCAAACAGTTTAATCAACTGTTGGTAGAACCAGTGTAGTTCAAGCGGAGAGGTATCACCTCCACACCTATTTCTAGCGGGAAGCAGTTCTTGCGTTTCGTTGGAAGGGTGTGGTTGCCGGCTCACTTATATATAAGGTGACCATCTCAGTCCTCGGGAGTAGCAACACATGTGTGAACGACTCCAGATAGAACAGAGTGGCAGTAACCATCACTTACCATCAGGTGGAGTGGTTGCTACTTCAATCCGCATAAAAAATGCGTATTAATGTCATTAATACGCACGCTGTGAATGGAGTCGTTATCGATTTATGTAGTAGTACTGTAGTTTTGCCCACTGACTAGTCGTCTGTAAATAGTCGTAGGTCAATTGTTTAGTCGAAACAAAAAAACTGTCAGTCGCTAATAGTAGGTACGACTAGTTTGAACTCTAAACGAATTGAATGAGGATAAACCTGTATCTTTAACTTAAAGTTGATGAATTTTGAATTCTGTGGTCATTCATACAAACATACGTGTCTCTATGTCTGTATATGTTTTAACGGACAACTAAACAGTTGTTGGACTAAAAGTTGTATGTATGCGTTGAGTCTAATTATAATACTGACTAGAATAATTCACGGTCACGGTACATAATGAACTACGGTCATTTTCATGTAAATGCTAAATGACATTTCAACTCTACTAATGACCGCCGGATGCGCTTGGCAGCCTCTGAGATAAACAGTGATGGATAATTTAAATAAATTTATCTGGGTTTATTGCTATGCTATTTTTGCACTAAAATATGCTTAATAATATAACGATAAACATCGCTAAATAACATTTGATGATGATTTAAGATAAATTTTAAAATGCTTCTCATTTCATTTTTCTATTAAATATTTTGTACAATCAAATTATAAAGTTCCAGCTGTGCTCTTAGTACGAGTTTGTTACGTTTCCTGAAAACAATCATTATTTATGTTTTCACTCATCATTGAAATGTATGGGCGAATACATTTTAATATGTTACGGGCACTCACGATATGTGGTTATTAATTTCTTTTTGCCGATATTTTGACTCAGTTACATGGATCGTGACCACATATCGTGAGTACCCGTAACATATTAAAATGTATTAATTTCGCGATAATATTAGGCTAAAATTATATATGGGCGAATACGTAAACAATGACTGCGAATGCGAATACGTAAACAACCATTTTGAGGAAATGTAATAAACCCGTACTAATCGTACTGTACATCGTGTATGTCTGGAGATAAGTATACATTCGTCCTCAAATATTAGTCCCACTTAAGGTCGGTCACAGCGTTGCTGCAGATATTGAACTTTAGCGAATTCTTAAAATTATATGAGTATAAGTATAAAACTATATAATGCACGCATTAAAAAAGTCATACTATACATATCACATACGAGTATTTCCATAGAAATATTCTTCAAATTGATAACGCACTTTCAATCAGGAGCAAAGGAGATAAAAATTAATTTATGTCATGTGATAAAATGAAGCGGTAGCCATCACTCTGAAGAGCATCTTGAATGTCTGTTATCAAGCGGAGATTTATAGGTTATCAGTATACCTTACAATCAAAACATAACTGATTGTTTTGGTTTAGGGCATCTTATTTCTTAGATAAATGTTTGCGATTTCTATTTTTTTCATTATTTTTCCTAAAAGTATCTAGTTGTGCTTTTATTCTATTTATAATTATTTATTAATTTGAAAATGCCAAAAATAAATATTATATTAAATGTTACTGTTATATGTTTTTAAAAAAGTTAAAGAAAAAAATAACAAGAGAAATATTTAAAAAATGTTTTTTTTTTAATTCCTCTCATTTATTTTTTCACTTCTATAGAACTCGTTAATGTTTTTTAGATCACGAGTCATGGACATTCATCATGTTTCAATTTCAGATAAAAAATATATAAAGTTATTTACTCAAGTGCAATAAAATTACCTAAATATATTACAATATTTTAATTAAAACGTTTTCTTTTGCACCATTTAGTACAACT
>MOOZ01002528.1:187287-207294 GCA_002930495.1 Cecropterus lyciades
ATGTCTCCCTTACCACACCCTTCAGACCAAAACACAGCAACGCATAACACTGCTGTTATTAGGCAGAAATTGGTGTGGCGGTGGTGCTTTTTGAGTCGAACCACAAATAATTGTATCACTTTTGAAGTACGTACGTCTCTTACGTCAGTCGATAGCCACACGCTTCCAACAAAAGGCAAAGACTGCTCCACAAATAAGTGATGTGGTCGACCAAAAATGGAAGTCAACCAAAAATATTTTATGCTATCCTTATCCTCATAATAACAAATTTTTGACCTGACTAAATATAGCTTAATTCTTAATATCTCTAATACAAGATAAAAGGTAAACTCATATCAAAGTATGTTCGCTTATCTACTGCGGTACAAATTCTCGGGTTTATTAACAGCAATAATCCCTTTAGGGGTTGTTTAGTCGGGCAGATAAAAGGCTATGCTCATAAAATTTTCTTAAGTTGCTATCATAATGTTGACAAAGATTAAGTGTAGCTTGGGGAGGAAGAATATAATACAGAATATTCGTATGTAGATGGTACTTTCTTGCCTTCAGGCTAGAACTTATATAAAATCTCAATGTTTTGTATGATAAAACTAACAAACCTACTATTGTGACGATAAGTGGTATTTGACTTTTATTTACATTAAAAACAGAAGGCTTTTAGAATAAAAGGAATCTGCAAAGAAAATTAGGTAAGATTCAAACTATATACAAAATAGGTTATAGATCTATGAGCGACACAATATAGTCAAAGAAAGGTAGGCTACACAACGTAGAGAAGTAGCCAGCCTTTTTGGGATTCTACCAAAAGGAAGTGATTTGGTTTCGTTTTATTTTTTATCGTATCGTATTATTTCTTTAATTTATAAATTCTTAAAGGTTGTTAAGTTATTAATATTATAATATATAATTATGTATAAGAACATATGTGATATGTACCAGTAAGCTTATACTAAAAATTAAATAGTGTACATGTTTTTTATTTCATAAAAACAGTGAATATTCAACCTCAGATAGACAGCATTTTTATAGTTATCTTATATTAAGTACACAAAAACCACACGCTTCTGTAAAAAGTGTTCTTCGTACCAGACTATCACGTTATTCAAAATCCTCTGAATGATCGTTTACGTTTCCGTCTATTATTACAAAGTACATTGCGACGTATGGCCAAAATCGATAACGTAAACGCGATATATATGTTGCTATGTAACTGTGAAACGTAATGAACTCGTACAAAGAGTACTGATTATTGAAGTGAATCAGTGAATTCTCTAACCATATAGTCTCGTCGTCGTCGTCAAATTTTCACGAGACCCGTTATCATACCCAGTGATAAAGTCATGATAAAAACGAATAGCACTTATATTTTATCACGTTGCTTGACTTGCAATTATGATAAAATATACATATTTATATCATTTGGTATCGGTCTTTAACAGCATCTACCCGTGGTCGACGTAGGAGGAGACTAAGTGATAACACTCTTAAAAATATTAAAACAAAACACCCGATTGCTTAAAACGTTTTTTTTTGTATATATTAATACGTTTAATTTTAAGCTTATTAGGAGTTTTCGTAAAAATAGTGTAGTAAAAGTATATATTGCCGAGTAGAAGTAAATAGTTACTAGCTTTCATTTGATACCCATATTGTGAGACAGAATCTGAATGATGAGTTTAGATTTCTGTTCTGGGTCTGGGTATTTGTGTATTCGTCTTTTTGTGTCCATGGCACCCACGATACAGGAGAAAATCCTAGTGTGGGGCTATGCGTGTAGAACAGCGTGTTTAACGCGCGTAACGCGTGTACACGTGTAACGTGTAATAAAAAAGTCACCACTCCCCCCTTTTTCCCCCATTTGCAGGCGCCATTTCTAAAAATTATATAGCCTATGTCACTTTCCAAACTGAGACGATTCTAATGACGTATGTCATACGTCACAATCTGTCAAGCCGTTTAGGCTATAGCGCGTGCCAAAGAAATGGACATACATAGATACATACATACGCTCGAAAAACATTACCCTCTTTCTGACTCAGTCGGGTAAAAATGCAGATATCTTCTGTATTTTATCACTTAGTCTTCCTATATAATATCAGCACCCACTGCGATCAATAACACGCATACTAGGCACATTGGCTATTGGCAAAAAACCCCCATAAAATCCAGTGATGGACTTTAAAAGGAAGATCAAAGTTTCAGAATCATGGCGTCAAATTAGAAACAATTTTAAACATTTAAAAAATGACCTCGTTTTGTTCTGTTCCTATGGATATTCTATTTGTTTTTTTTTTTTTTTATATAATAGTATATGAATTTATCTATTTACTACCCGACTCCGTCAGAAGTAGGGTAATGTAGTATGTATGTCCATATATAAGACCCGCGAGTCAGCCCAAACTGCTTAACGGATTGTAAAATATCATTAGAATCTTTTTAGTTTGAGTGACATAAGCTATATAATTTTTGAAAATTGCGCCTTCATTAAGGCAAAAAAGAGGGCGGAAGGAATGATCTTTTTGTTGTGAAACATCTATAGGCGTACGAAAACCTGATTGTTGGCGATCGCCACACCGTATTTATTTTAGCGCCGTCTGTTATACATTCTCGGAACTATTAAGTATCGAACAAATCTAAGCGGTCTGCGGTGGTAGTTGGCGGTATTTAATTACGTCATATATTGAGTTCCTGTCAGAATCTTTATGAATATTACTTGTACGAACACGATGTTTTACATGTGCCAGGTGTCCCGTGACGGCCATTTTTATTGTGATGACGATATGAATATCAAATGATATCAGCTAGTAAATAGACCATTCCAAAAATATATTTTATAATACTTTTACGTTACCATTTTTCCAAAATCCTCATTATAAAAATAAGAACTTACAATAATGAACTAAAACTGAAGGCAAAGAATCGTTTATTTTTTTATTAAACGGATGTAGCAATCGAGCATGCTGTCCACCCATGGTAAGTGGTGACTGTCGCCCATAGACATCTGTAAGCAACTTCATATAGAACAGGGGTTGCTACTCCCAAAGACACATTCACGCCCTTCCACCGAAACGCAAGAACTGCTTTACGCTAGAAATAGGTGTGGCGTTAGAACTTTCCCGGTCGAACACTGGTTCTACCACCTGGTAATTATTTAAAGCAGTCGGGTCTTTTGTATTGATATTTTAACAATTTAACTTATTTTAATCTTATTGTTTATGATTGATTAAAATGAATTACACGGTGAGGCGATATTGTAATCAGTCAAAAATCTAAATAATATTTATGATAGAATTTATATCTTTGTTAACACGATAACACAAAATGCATTTGTATTTTCCAAGCGCTAACGTACTATAATAAATGTAATCTTAAAAGGTTTTTATTTTTCATTATTCGTTATAATTATGTAAAGTGAAACTGGTTTGTGTTTTGACTTAACGCACTACAGCCACACCTATTTTTTCCTAATAACAGTAGTGTCAAGCGCTGCTATATTAGGTTTGAAAGGTGTGGTCAGCGAGATATATGTACATATTCCGGTCGTTCGAACTAAGACCTCAGGGGTAGCAATACATCTGTGGCCAACCTCTAATATTCTGGAGTATATTATATTAATTACACTTAACTTGTGGTCTAATGCAAGATTATTTGCTATATATTTATTAAAAAAAAAATGCAAGTTTTCGGTTTTTCTACATTATCCTACGATGTCAGCTACACTACAATAATTATGACCGCAATGAATTTGAGAATAATACCAAATGTAATTTAGGGTACTTTGTATTCTTAAACTTTGACTACTTTTGACAAAACGTAATTGTACGGTATATTAAGGCAGTATCACCTTGTAGACTCCCTGAAAATAGACCTTAAAAATTCATTACCGCTGAGTTGTAACTGTTGCAATAAGCTTGGTCACTGACGAACATTGGTGCAATTTATTGTACACAGATAATCCTAATCTCCAAATCGATATCTCAAATAGCAGTTATTAATTTTATCAACTGATAATCAGAAATAATGATAGTCTTTTCCGGGCACTCATAGCAAATATACGCTAGTTATGAGTAGTCAGAATATCACTTGACCCTGTGGTCATTTGCAAAATATGTATTATCCAAAACCACTACAGTAAACATCACAATAATTCGCGAATATTGACTTTACTATTGGCATACAAATCTTACCTCGAAGTAAAGTTACGTAGAACAGTAAGCGGTTTTATAACGTAAGATAACATAAAAATATATCTTGTAATATAACTGATAATATAACTTGTAATATACTGATTCAAAAGTGTAATAAAAATGGTTTTTAAAGTTCGAAGTCACCAAAAAAATGCCAAAAGTGATAGAAAATGCAGCGAGATACATGAATACATACATACATGTGATTATGACAGTAAGTACTTTTTGAGCTAAAGTTAATTTGGCTGTGGTAAATGTTCTCGTTACTTTTTTTTAGAAATAACAAACGAGCATTACTCCACCTGATGGTAAGAGGCTATTGTTACCCATGGACATTTCTTATTAACCCCAGATAAGATTAGAATAAGACTAATCTTGAATCTCAAGTTTACTACAGGTTGGCTACAGATGTGTTAGTTAAGTTAATCACTAAACTTTCTCTTGTGATTTATCATAAAGATTAAGTAGCATAAAACCATTTGCATTTTGGAAAATAAATGCAATAGAAACATTGAGCAAAATATTAGACTTTCTGAAGGCAATGCCTATAATGATCCAGTATTTTAAAATCTATGCAATCGCTGAGTATTGGACGTAGCTTCACACATGACTAATCCTTGGAACATCCGTCTTTTATTCAATTCATTCTTAACCGCAAATTTAAACTGGTGTCGTTCTCTGTACCACTTTAGTGTTAGAGTAAATTTGATTACTTAAACGACTAAATAGCTTCTTCCTTCTGAACTTGAGTGTGTCAAGGTTGGAGTTACGTCACTTCCATAATATCCGTGATGAAGCAATATTGAATATTATTTTATCTGTAAAATATTTTAAGGTTCCGTATTAAAAAGGCAAAATCGCAACTCTATTATTAAGCTTTTGTTTACTGTCTGTGACAAGGCTCTATCTCTAGAACCGTAATAGCTAGACACTTTAAATTGAACAAATGCTTAATTTATACAAACATATCTAAAATATTAATAAAAAACCGGGTTTCTAAAGGTACAAAGGTTTAAACCGTAAACCATTGTACACAATGCGTGTACTTCTTTAGCAGACTAAGTTAAACTTTTGGAAAAATTAATTAGTTGAAAATTTACTCGTACGGAACCCTCTACGCCCACGTTTGACTCGCCCTTGACCAATTATTGTCGAACAATATTACAGCATAGCAGCGTATGTACACAGCGGTATAACCTCCATAGCTAATATCTGTAAGTAAAGGATTATTTTATGTTAATATCAAAATATATGAATATTTTTATTTTTTTCTAAGAAGCTCTTGATGTGTAATGGTACCCATGAAGTGCTTTTGTATATATAGTAAAATAAACATTTTCTCTCTATAAAAAGAATTTTAGGCCACGGTGCACCACGCTGGAGGCTAAATCATAAATTTGTAAACATTATGTAGTTCTTGAAATTAGAATTTTAGTACCCTTTACCACGTGATATTTAATTTCGTTAATTAGCTTCGATGATCCACATCTGTCTGGAGTTTGATCCCCCAGACCTTCAGAATGTCTATATCTTATTTCTAATGTCTTCTACTACTCTTTTCATGAATAGAGGGAATATGAAATATAATTAATTAATTAGCGTTAAATATAATTAATTAGCGTTAATTGCACACAAACATAAATATTTACAGAAAATGCGTCCACATACTACTGTATTATATTTATGTATTGCTATACCTAACATATTAAATATTGAATTCTATAAATATAGATCTTTATCTTTTACTAGATAATAGTTTTGTAACATTCGCTGTTTTTCTGTTTAAGTTTGACAATTAATATACGATATGTTATTAATTTAAATATACGTCCTCAAGAATAAGATGATTAATATAATCTTCCTGATTCATTGATAACTAAGAATAAACTAATAACAATGATAGGTTTATCATAGACATTGATTGCGCATGAAAAACAAATACAAAAAATGTATCATTTAATGATGATTGTGAGAAAAACGGACAGTTGTAACGAGGATAATTCCGTAAGAAAACTCAGGATAAATGTTATAGAATTATAAATGGGATTAATTAGATGTCATGTGATGAAATATTGTTTTAGAATGTCTATAACTCTAATCTCTGTTTTTTTTTTAATATGACGGCGGCAATTCTTTGTCGTACAACTCCAGAGGTATCACCGCCTCACCAGTTACTTCCTAATAATAACAGTATTAAGCGCCGCAGTAATTTGCGCGATATGCAAGGATACTGGAAGAACACAAGGCATTCCAGCTTAGTCCTTGGGGACAGCAACGCGTCTGTGACCAACCTTAGATAAATAAATAAATAAACGCTTACTACACTCATAGCCCTCACACTAGGATTTTCTCGTGCATCGTGGCTACCATGGACACATAAAGACGAATACGCAAACACCGAGACCCAGAACAGAAATCTAAACCCATCGTTCAGATGCCTGTTTGGCCGGGGATCGAACCCGGAACTCACTACGTCCCAGAGCAGTATGGTGACCGCCCCGCCACGCAGATCGTCTAATAAAATAGTATATATAAAACTCTACTCTCATCTGGGGTTGGTTGCAGATGGTCATGGGCGGCAGTGGCCACTTACCATATATAAAAGTAATTATCATCTTTTTTTTTACGAAAGAGCCTAATAGAATCAGGAAGTCCATATTATTGCGCAACAGAACCATTGACCGGTGCGTTTCCACCAAACCAAGAGGACATTACCACGAATCAATCACCCATTTGTGCCATACATTTCTGTCGTGCGTCAGTTGAATGGAGCACCATAACTATCTGAGGACCGTTTACTTTAAGAAGTCACTATCTTTGAATTCAAGGCAAGTCAAGTATCTGTCATGTATGTGTTTATAGATATTTTATAAATGAAATATATATTTATTACTAGCAGACCCGTGCTCACTTCGTTGGGCATTAAAAAATGTTTGTTCTTAATACTAAATGTTTGGGTTTATTACCCAACTGTTAAAGGAGGGTTACATTTTGACCGTGTATGTAAATATGGACTTATATATCGATTTGCATGCCAATTTGATGAAATATGTATGCTCTATTATGTAAAATCTTGATGTATTAATAGTAATATTAAAATGAATATAATGATTTTAATGTTCAATACTTCTTTGTATACAATATTTGATGTAGTGTTATTATATGGCAGAATATGTTGTTTTTCTCCATAAACATAAACCAACATTTATAATATATCTGACTATGGGAAAAGCACTCTTTTTTTTAAATCAATGCCTCCTCTTGTTCCTTTAGTATATGTTATTATAGCGGCAACTGAAATAAATCATCGCTAAGAAAAATCAACTGTCCGCCTATCACAGTTCATGAGATACAGCTTGATGACAAACAGACGGACAGACGAACAAACGGACAACGGAGGCTTTGTAATAGGGTCCCGTTTTTACCCTTTGGGTACGGAGCCCTAAAAGCATCCGACAGAAATACCACCCAACAGATTACGACATAGTCGCCGTTACATACCTATAATATATAGTATAGGTATATATATATACCTATACCTATATCTATAATATAGGTATATATAATAGGCATATAGGTATACCTATTAGTTTAGGAGTCCATAGCGGACAAACTACGTGACAGGCAATTTATAATAGACTGGCTGCTCCCCACGGTTTCACCCGCGTATTAGTTACTACAAAGAAAACTAATTTATGTATTTATTTGGATAAGAATAAATATCATATTTATAAAAACATCTTCGCAAATAATGCATTATTTTGGAATAAATTTGGTTAGCATATAAAAGTGTACAGTGAGTTTACCTGAAAAGATAGATATATGCTGTCCCTGACTTTTTTTTAGAACTTTTAAAGGGGATCAATTCTGTCATACATAATTTTTACGAAAATTTAACCGTTTACGCAGCGCATGCAGCGGAAGCTCTCATTAAAAAAAAAAAACCGATTTTGAAACATTCTTCATTGGTGCTCCGCTCCTGCTGGTCTTAGCGTGATGATATATAGTCTATAGCCTTCCTCGATAAATGTGCTATCTAACACCGAAAGAATTATTCAAATCGGACCAGTAGTTCCTGAGATTAGCGCGTTCAAACAAACAAACTCTTCAGATTTATATATTAGTATAGATACTAGCTATCCTATCTTTCAATTTCGATCAAACTGCACACGGTGTGCAAATTTGATCGAAATCGGTTAAGTGATTTAGGAGTTCATAGCGAACCAACTACGTGGCACGTAATTTCTATAGATAAAAGCTACCCTATCTTTCAAGTTGGATCAAACTACACACGGTGTGCAAATTTTATTCAAATCGGTTCAGTAGTTTAGGAGTTCATAGCGTACAAACGACGTGGCGCGTAATTTGTATATATTAACATTACCTGTATGTATTTTTTTTTCTAATAAAGAATTAGCCAACGGGCATACATTCCACCTGATGTAATGTAACCACTGCCGCCTGTCGGCATCTGTAATCAACTTCAGAATAAATTTGAGTCTTACTTGAGAACTAAGTTCAAATGTCGCGTTCCTGCCTATAGAACCTAAATCCCCTTTACCACTCACTTCAAACCTTAACATTGCTGCTATAAGGCGGTATATATAAATGTGACGGTTATTGTGCTAGAATCGAACTGCAAACAATTCTACAAATCAAGATATTTTAATCTATGTCGTTTTTTTTTGGCTACTTCGTGTTGTTTATTGTGCTAGCGTAGAATACACGACAAATATAATATTAAGTTTAAGAAGTGCCAAGAATGCTTAATTCTCAAATGGTCATTATTGAAAGTGTATTTAAGCTCAAAGACTCAAATCTCAGCACCGATGATACCCAATACTTTCGACAGTAACTGACTCAATGTAAACATTGCCTGTCTATAGGTATCACAGTCACGTACAAAATACACCATTAAGTGTGATGTACAGTAATAGTATGATCCATTTATGTTCCTATGACACTTGTATAAAAATATTGCTTTGTGAATTTTGTGTATTGAATTAACATAATAATTTTATACCAGTTCGATATACCTATGCATAAAATTTTGTTGAAATCTTAGAAGTAAAACTTATCATCATTCGTCATTCATTAGACATCATTTCTACCTATTTCTGCCTTATAAAATCAATGTAAAGTACTAATATGTTTTACTTTAAGTAGTGCAGAAATGTAGACTTTCTTGAGGCGTTACTAATTCAATTTTAAAAGCAGCTTTGCCTTTATTATCTTTTCGAAGTATACATTTTATTCTATAAATAAATGATGTCCAAGATAGTAATGACTACTGAAGGTCATGGAATGATTGCTTGTTTGCTACTTCTATAAGTAAATGTTGTTTTTACGATAGAATTTACTGTAATGACCTTTATAAAGCACGGGAATGCAAAGAGAACGATTGTGTAATGATGGAAGATTATGTCATTTGTACACTGATTTGTGTTTATTAATTGACATCATGAAACGTGGGACATAAAGTAACAAATTTACATCAGTTAATAATCGATCGAATGATTGAATGAACATCATAAGTCACAGTTAATTGTATTAGTCAATTCTGTATATTTTGATAATCTATCAAAATATTTTGATAAAAATATCTAACTAGTGGAATATTCATACAAAATGTTATATACTTGTATAGCGTGATAACGTAGATAATACCGTAAAATAATACCGATAATAAAAATAATACCGTTATCATCTCATTAGAATTTCCAACTAGAATCTTACCCAGAACCTTCTGCGTCCCTGTTAGTTATGTTAGTCCCTGTATGTTTTCGTCTTTATTACGCATACTTTAAATAGCCTAGTTATAGCTTTAACGGCCCATGTGTTGACCCGTTGGAACTTATTGTTTACTAACGTACTCATAATACGCAATAGCTGTGATTTTAATACATACATGAGTCATAGTGCGTCTTATTTTTAGAACATATTTGTAAATGCGACTTTTCCTGCAATGACCATTAATAATAATACTCTTAACCATCTTAAGGGTACATTTTTATATGTTTTTGTAAAACATTTACGAGCTTTACTAGTCTCTGTAAGTACTTGTCAAAATTCGCTCAGCGGCTGAACCATAAAAGCGTATCAGAGTTGCTTCCTTATAATCATATGGATGTAGATTCCATTGACCCTAGCAATGAACTTACTTTATTAATAGATCAACTAATATCTTTAACAGTTAATGGAAAACCCACTCCATTGCCCGAGATGTTATTCCCATTAACTTCAACTTAGACTTGTTTTATTATATCATTATTACTTTTGTTTAAGTCATTACCAAAGTTCGTTTGATTGTAATTTAAAATATGTTTATTATAGACTCTATGCTGCTTTGTAAGGCTAGTAATATATTGGGTACTAAACTATGCTCTAAAAATTTAATCAAGGATTTCATTGGTAATATTATCATAGCATTCATTTTATTTTACATAAATACGTAATATATAAATAGGAATAAGTAATTAAAACTTGCGTAGATGAAAAAGTGTGCTAAATGTAAATGTTCGAGACCTAGACTCCAAAGAACGAATGCGGTGTTACTATATCTCATCTGACGCGAATTGAGAGAAGAAAGAGGTAATTTGAATCTCTAATTTGTGATGTAAACGTAAACAACGTGCTCATGATAACACTTTCTATGCTTATAACCCCCAATAGGACTTTTTCTTGTGGTTGCGATGGATACATAATATATAGACAAAGACACGAATACCCAGACCCATAACATCAAAATTCATAAATTCAGGAATCAAACTCGGAACTCTCGTGTCAGATCGGTAGACGATCGATGGTAGACGATCTGCCATGCAGGTTTAAAAAAGTAACGGGTATCGAAAGCACAGTAAAGCTTAGCCAAATTCTTTCTGGCGACGCTCTAATGTGTTTTAGTATTTTATTATATTGAGGACCGATTGACAATCGTAATCTATGTAGGTCAAACACATAGTAAACACAAAACATTTTACTTTGCTTTGGCGTAATATTTAAAGAGAGCTCTTCATTTTCAAGAGCAATAATCCTTATATCAAAACAAATATTGAACTTCAATTGAACAATAATTTGAAAACAATACTTAAAAACTAGTTCATGACTAGTTACAGTAAATAAGTGAATCAGATCAAGGCAACTCGCATATCATATCGGTAAAACCTAAAGAGTATTGGCTGATATTTGAAAAGTCAATATTTAAGTCCTTACCCATATTTAAAAATGTAGAATGTTACGTAAAGGTAACATAACTTTTGCATGATTCACTTTGTATTACGAGTACTAAGAAATTTCTTGAACATTTTATTTTTTTTTCACTGTCTACCAGTATAAACTTGGCCAGTGCGTAGACTATGGCTGATAATACTTTGTGACCCATGCCCAGCAGTCGGAATCTATAGGTTGACCACAATTTATTCATACTAATTGAAAGGTTGTAAAACCCGTGGTTCAACTACTAAGCACCACCGCCTCACTTATTTCTACCTTATAATAGCAGTGTTAACAGCTGCTGTGTTTTGGTTGGAAGGGTGTGGTAAGGGAGACATACTTATCCGACGCGTTCAAATTTAGTCCACGGGAATAGCAACGCATCTGTTGCTAATTTCCGATAAGACTCTGATCTGATCTGAAGTTAATCCAAATGTCTGGTGGCCTGCATGTTCGTTTACCTCAATATTGGAATAAAAAACTTCTTTTGGTATGTACGTTAGGGCTTATGAATTGACATTATTATGGAAAATTACTAATCGTTAGAATGGGTCAACTGCACTATGACCATACATATTATATCACTCATAATACTAATTATATAATGGTCGAGTGGTGACCACGTTTAGGCAAAAGGAGCACGGGTGCCACAGGTGGACAGATTACCTGAAGAAGACAGCGAGAAACCATTGGATTCAGAAGGCACAGGACCGGTTGGAGTGGCGCCGTTTAGTCAAGCACTGGTACTTAAACGGCTAATGGATGGATGGAATATTTGTTGACTTTTTTTGTGTATCAGACTTGTCCACTATTGTTGTTGATCCACTATTGTACCTTTCCTAATGGAAGTAAAAATAATCATTCGGTGATTATTACTTCCAACTAGCTTATTCCAACGCGGCTTCGCCTGTTTCGGTCATGTTTACGCATTTATAATATTAAATACAATAATAAAACTCACATAACTTAGGGAAATAAGTCTCCGGGATTAACAGTTAGAAACAGTTCTTAATTGAATTCTTCAAATGCCTTCGTTTTTCATTTGGTTTTTTTAATATAAGTTTATTTATTTCAGATCGGATGATTGGTATGCGGCATGTGATCATCTTCTTGTTGTTCCTGGCCACCACGGTGGCGTACGCCACCAGAGTCAGTATGAGCGTCGCCATCGTTGCCATGACATCTCCTAACAACTATAGTTACCCGGTAAGTAATGTAACAAACAAATATCTTTACACAAAGAAAGTGGCATCAGGTGGTGTAACGTATAAAAAAACTACTACGCTCTGGAGTTCTAACGTATAAAAAACGCTCTCTACAGTAATTGCTCCGCATTAGGATTTTCTCCTGTGTCGTGGATACCATGGACACACAAAGACGAACAAACACCCAGACCCGAAACAGAATCTAAACTTATCATTCAGATGTTTGTCTGGCCGGGGATCGATTCTGTAACCCACTGTATATTATAATTTGATCGCATAAATTTCATAAGAGTTTTTCTTGGAAAGGATCATTTTAATTATGATGACTATTATAATTTGAGAATCTATTAAGTATAGGAAAGTTATAAGCATTTGCTACTAATTCAACTTAATTTGAGAAAATTATAATTTATGATACAATGATAACTCATAGGTTATCATCAAACGGAATGTGATGTTCATTCCGTTCAGTCATAATTTATCATTGTATATTTTTACTAGTTCTATTCTATTGGTCCTTTTTACAACATGTATTTGATACGACGATTTATGAGACAATATAATGTACTCCTAAAACGCAGGGATTATAATGTTATATCACTCAATAAGTATCTTTAACTGATTCCAAATTTTTACATCTTACATTCTGCCTGAATTTATTATTCACAGATGCTAGTCTCCGTTTACGAGATCCTCGCAATAAATTGCCAATAACATTCGCAAACAATAATCTCCAACATTCCATAAATAAGTGAGTAGTCATTAAATGAAAATTGCCAAAATATATTATAGAAGCTCAAGATATCAAGCAGACGAAATTTTAATAAAAATTACACACAAATTGGTAATTATAATCTAGTTATATGAATTTTGGTACTTCATCGTACTTCCTTATACGAATTAGTGAAATCTTCCAGGAAGGAAAACATCGCAATAAAACACTTTTTACCGATTTCAAAAAGAAGGCGGCTATCATTTCGAGATCTTATAAATTATTATACAAGATTATTCCCGCTTGCTTCAATCACTTTTACCGTGGTTTTGATTATCCTATATGTTAATCCAGGTTATAAATTATCTGCGTACCAAATTTCAGCCCAAACACACGTACATTCTCAGATTTAATTAAAATTTTATGTTCAGGCTTAACTCCGCGATGGGGTTACCGATCAACACGGTTCGAACGTCATTCGATGCGGTTAGTTTCACAGGGGGTCACGTTTTATCGAAATTGAAAAAATTTTGACAGTTTTCCCGGAAAAACACGATTTCTTAATATTTTGAATAACTCGTTTCTGGATTGATTTCAATTTTTTCTTTAATTTGATATTCTTTAATTTTTCTTCAATGGGATATTTCAATACGAAACATTCTTTCTTGGACACACATGTGATCGGATGGTAAACTCTTCAAGTTATGGGGTGGAAGCCACCATCACTCCCCCTGTTTTTTAGATAATTTGGTATAACTCAGTTTCTACCAACTCTATTCTCATGAAACTTGGAAATAACATTAGGTATGTAAGAGAAAATCATATGATGATTTGACCTTCCACTCCTTGACCCTGATAATGCAGGGTACTGCAAGCCTAAGTCATAGAAGTTGGCCATTCGGTGCTTACAGATATATAATGGGATTACTAAGCTGAGACATACCATGAAAAATTTGACCTTCTACTCCTCAACCCTGACGATGCAGGGGTTCTTAAAACCTAAACGAGTTAGGCATTTGGTGCTTACCGCCTAGGCTTTGGATTAGGTTTAGCTGTAGCGTTTTATATTGGATGGATTAGGTTAGGTTGGAACATAAAAGAATACATGAAACTAAGACAGGCAAGTCGCGGCAGCGCCCTGCGAGCGGGAGTGCCTAGTTCATATAAATTCAGACCTAACCTTCATTTACCTTAATACAATTTAAGAAAGTGTTGTAAGTTGTGTCTGTAGACGTAGACGCCCCCTGGATTCCGCGCAGCACAAGCTTGCGGCAACAAATCGGGCCGGACCTCTCTCTGAAGGCAGTGGTTGCGGCGATCGTCCGCGAAGCATGAGATAGCGTGGTCGACTTTTGCGATCGCGTTATGCACGCAAAAGAGGACGCCGAACAGGCCAGGGAGCACGCCGATCCCGCGCGACGCAGAAGCCGTCGGGGTCGCAGATAATGACCCCCGGCGCGGTGTCCCTATAGTTCCGGGACCAGAATAGGGCTACGATATCCCCTGCCTATCAAAAGTGTGTAAAAGGCGACTAAAAGGCGCCAAGAGAGAGAGCCGTCCAGCCAAGCACCCTTGGGTAGGACGGCAGCTTGTGTGGCCGCATGCCGTCGTACATCTGAAGGCACGGTGAGCGCCAATGCTCACAGGGAAGATCCCGCAAGTGGCATCGCGCTCGGAGGACTCCGGTTGTGTTCCGTTGGAGATCCCGGAGTCATCCACGCAACGCTGTGAACGGCCACCGGGGGGGTTTTAGTTCGGTAAAAATCTCACATAACCCGGCGTTGCTCCCAAGGCGCCGGGTACCTTTTGAAGGTTTCCCCCTCGTTACAAAAAAAAAAAGGTTAAATTTTACTTATTGAGGGTTGAATTAACATTTGTATTTATATTTGCGTGTACATTTATATTTACAAGGCAAAATTAGTGAAATAATAATAGTACAAATATAAGTGTATCACTGAAAAGCATGAACAAATAAATAACAAAAAAATAAGACCGACTTTCATGCCACATAAAAGTACCTTTTTACCTTTTTGTGGCAATTTTTTTGTAATGTTTTGTCGTCGTGTGTGAAAAAATAACCATAGTATATTTGCTCAAAATTATAATACGATTAAACTATGAGAAAAGGAACAGGATAGACATTTTTTTATCGATCTCAACAGCAGAAAACAACCCCGTACGTGACTCCAATACAAATGTTCCATTTAGAAGTTTATATTGGTCCCGTAATTTACAATGACCCCACCGTAGCACTGGAACAAAATAAAGTTAATTTCTCTTTAAGGGAAATTTAAGGGCTGAATAAGTTGTTATTCTGCTGGGTACACTTACTCGGACCGTATTAATTGGTTGGAAAAGAAATGAGGCAGTTAAGAGCGCCGCTTTATTCCTGATTACGATTAAAATCCATATCTGAAAGAAAATGATTTAATGCGGCTTAGCACTCTATAAAGAACCAAATAATTGAATATTAATGTAATACTTTAAACACAGTTACGTTATGAAATTATTCAATGTCCAAGTACTTATTCTTTTTTTTATTAAAGTCGCCATTTCTTTAGCTACCATAAAAATGTTGTCTAAAATAACAAAAAAAAATGTTATAATTTGAACTCATCTGTATTAAAATACCTTTTTCATAAATATTTTATTTAACTTTTACTAATTAATTAATTTGGACTTTAAATTTCTTTTTGGACTTTGGACGCTGGAATAAATCGATGACTAATAAGGTAAGATCGTCGAGTAAAATTCACAACATACACTTGTATGGAATTAACCGATCTACAAAAAAGATCTGAAATTTTAATTTTTTACAAGTACCCATATTATTCATTTAGTATTTTACTTTAGATTATACTATTTATTAATGTATTTGTGTAAGTACATTACTCTTAACTGAAGGGTCATAAACTGTTGTAAGCGTCCAGAATCAGAATCAGAATTTGAGCCAAGAAGAGAGAGGAGGGGCAATGGAGCTATTAACTCCCCATTCAGTACGTGATACGAATTTAGTTGACGTCCAGATAATAAGTTTGTAAAAATATAAAAAGTTATTGTGTGTCATCTGACAAATAATTTAAGTAGATATAACTTCTTATTAACACATACATATGTATACGTATAGTTAATTTAGTCGTTTATAGTTTCAAAATTGAGTTTAAACGTTAAAAATTTCAAGGCTACTTTTCATAAGAGCAATATTGCCATGACATCGTCATACATATTTCGTATGACTTTATTTTAGCTCTTGGAAATAGCACCGCATCTGTAAGTGATTTCAGATAGAGCCCCTGTTTTATATGAAACTAGCTGAGCCCCGCGGTTGTACTCGCGTTTAAAAAATATAAATTGACAAAGTTACATATAGCCGAAATTTTAGATCAAAAACACTTTTAGCGGCAGTGACGCTGGCTGCGTGCGCGTAGAGCGCGCGCGGTTTCTAAAGTTTTCATTTCTTGTGGAGAACCCTGTCTACATTTTCTAAAAAAAAGTAGCCTAAGTTACGCCCTATAGCATCAGCTACCTACCAGTGAAAGTCCCGTATAAATAAGTCCAGTGATTTCGGAGATTAGCCAGAAGAAACAGACAGACAGACAAAAATTTTACATGTTTTGTTATCAGTATCGTATATATTTCTATATGCATTTGGTAATAAGCTGTTATTTTGATATTACAAACACACACTTCAATTTTATGTATATGTATAGATGTACTTGTATTAATGACTATCAGCATAATGTGCGTAAAGAAATGACCAGACTGGAGTTTTTAAGAAACATTTTTCATTAAACTTTCACATTTTGAAAGTATATTTTAATACTCTCGCAGCTTAAAAATCCAATTGCAAAATTTTCCCTAAAAACTAATGTATTATCATACATTTTCTTCACGTTCTTCATGAAATTCTTACACCTGAAATATAATTATTCTACGCCACGTTTTAAAATATTGCTTACAACATTGATATAAATGTACTAGCTGAACCCCTCGATTATACCCGCGTTTAAAAATGTAACCTATCGTAGTTACATATTGCAGATTTTTTTGACCTTATACAATTTTACAAAAATAGCATTGTTTCAGATTGCAACTAACATTAGCAGCATTGACGATGGCTGTGTGCGCGTAAAGGTCGCGCGGTTTCTTAGGTTTTAATTTTTTGTGCTGAACCCTAATTACATTGTCTAAAATAGAAGTTGCCTTATGACTTCAGCTATCCAATAGTGAAAGTACCGTCAAAATCGGTTCAGCGGTTTCAGAGATTACCCAGAACAAAGACAGACAAAACATAAACACAAATATAAACGCTTTCTACACTCATAACCCCTCATTAGGATTTTCTCCTGTGTCGTGGGTGCCACGGACACGCAAAGACGAATATATAAACACCCAGACCCAGAACAGAAATCTAAACTCATCATTCAGATATAACCCGGGACCCACTGCGTGTCAGACCGGTATGGTGACCGCTCCACCACGCGGGACGACAAAAAACATTTAGTAATAATGGACGTTTTGTCATCAGTATCGTAAATACTTCCATATGCATTTGGTAAAAAGCTGTTATTTAGATATTACAAACAGACACTTTAATTTTATTAATATGTACAGATATATAAATATATTCTTAATTAATGTTAAGTTAATTTATGAAATCGAACAGTAAATGACCAGTTAAACTGAGATTTAGTTGCTTAGACGAAAACGTGGTAGATTTTTTAGTTATTTATTGACTAAAAATGAAATTGATACTTATTTATGTAAATAGAAAACTATTTAAATTAAATTAAATAGAAAACTATTACAAAATTACAAATAAAGGTAAATCTACTGACATAGGTATTTTTATTTTAGACATTAGTATTTTTTTTTTCGTGAATAATGTATAATTGTAGGAATTAACTTTCTGTAAATTTAAAATACATAAATATTTAATTCATTTAAATAATGCATGATGTGATTACCTTTAATTGTAAGAACAATTAGAATGTATCTAATTATATTCCGTTAAATCTGTGATTGTAAACGTTGTTTCTTATGTTGGTAATCCAATAAATAAATAAATAAATAGGAATCATAGAAATTAGCCAATTTTCCGGTGTAGAATGCTCTATAGTTTACATATCTATAGTAGGGGAATTCCAGGAGATACCTTCTCAAGCGTAGCAGATTAACGTTTATGGCGAATACTGTACACCCTGCTCAGTATTTTTCGCAATCGAATCGCTCTTGTGTCCATGTGACAAGTTTTAAGAGTTCCTTGCCTTAAGGGTAAAATCGGGACCCTTCTTGAAATCTTAGTAATACTAAGATTTCACTATCCGTCTGTCTGTCCGAACCGTGACAACTAGACAGTTGAAATCTTACAAGGTGATATATGTCTGTTGCCTCTACATATAATAATCAATACTAAAAGCAGAATAAAACAAATATTTAAGGAGGCACCTATAGAACTAACCTGTTTTTTTGCCCTTTTTTGTAGATAATGGTACGGAACCCTTTGAGCGCGAGTCTGATTTGCACTTGGCCGTTTATTCTTTAATGTCTTGTAAATCTAACTCTATCAAGTATTAAACAAGCCTTATATATTTCGAAACCGTGATGACTTTCAGTGCAAGGTATAAAATACATGCTTTATTTCTGTAAAAGACAAATTCACTGTAGGAAACCCCTAAAGAAACATATATTATGTAGTTAATATGAAAGGCATGTACTGTGTAGAGTAGTGAGATAATTACTTACCGAGCAACTTAAAGTTATAAACTTTTCAGCTCAGCTCAGTGACAGAATTAGACTGAAGAGGGTGTACAGGAATTTTTGCTCCACTGAGTTAAATTAGAATCTAGCTGAAAACTTTGTGATAACATGCGAGATACATGCTGAATAGTAATCCATACATATAAATATGTGAAACATTTACGTGTCTCCACACCGCATATACAATATATGGAAGTATAAAGAGTATGGAAGTAGCAAACGAGCATGCAGTTCTATTCAGAAATAGGTGTGCACCGCCACACCTATTTCTGCCTAATAACAGCTGAGTAATGCGCTGGTGTTTTCTTATCTGAACGGTGTGGTAAAGCAGACATAATTATGCGAGGCGTTCCAACTTAGTGCTGAGCCTCAAATAAGACTTATCTAGGGTAATTCCAGATGTCCATGAGCAGCAGTGGCCACATACCTGATGGTATAGTGGACTGTATTCTTCTTTGCTACTTCAATCATATAAAAAATCTTTATACTTATAAACATCGCAATTTAAATAAAGCTTTTAAATAAAATAATATGATATTTACTTTGATGTTTGAATAATATGGCATAAAATAATGATTGTTTGAAGAACAGAATTCTTAATTAATGGCTACCTGGAAATGACATTGAAGTAATTGATTTCTATCATTAGATAAGATTCCCATGAGCAGAGAAAGAATAATGAATTTGATTTAGTTCCCATAAAAACTGTCATTTGTGTAACTGTTTCAATATAAGTTATAACAGCTTGGAAAACAATCAAATCGTTTTAATATTAATTGGTTCCAGTATACTTGATTGCGCCCAAGATTAAGACGATCGGTAGTTTTGAATAGGATTTGTTCTTTAAAGCCAGATTTTTGAAGTGAAAACTTCTTTAGCGGCGTTGAGCACTTTTTCTGTAATGGGTATAAAATCTTAAACTCGCGTCAGG
>MOOZ01002528.1:207341-223301 GCA_002930495.1 Cecropterus lyciades
TCAAACATGCTCAACGTTAATAATCAAGTTTTCACTTCTGCCGGCACTCCCGGAGTGCAACCCGTCTTTTTTTTTTTTCTATGAAATGATAAAAGTATGGTAACACATGGATATTTCTATAGAACTGCAATTGAAACAATAAATGTTTTATATCATTGCCAAACCTATTTCTAGCGAGAAGCATTTCTTGCGTTTCGCTATGTTGCCGGCTCTCTTATGTATAACTGAGGCGAACATCTTTGTCCTCAGGAGTGACAACGCATCCGTGATCAACCTCAGATAGTTCGCCTGTTCTATAGGAACTTGCTTACTGATGTCTATGAGGGACAGTAACCACTTACCATCAGGTGGACTACATGCTCGTTTGTTACTTCAATCAGATAATTAAAAAATGTCTATTCGAAATCCATTACAAGAGTTCGTAACGTCTCTTAAAAACGCACTGATATTTCTTCATGATACCAATAGACACTAACAGTTTATTATGTCCCCCGAAGTACGGAAGGGCGTTAAAATTTAAGTACTACAGCCCATCCAACTTCCAATCGCGCTCAACGCTTCAGTATCACTTTACAGATCAGTACCCTTAGTCCAAGTTCATAAAGGTACCTCAAAACAATCATTATTTACATTTTCGCCCATACATTGATTAAATCGAAAACGAAACCGTAGAGTACAATATAATGTATAGTACTCTACACTGATGGACACAAACGTTAACAACGATTGTTTGAGGAAACCCAATAAACTCGTATACGTATGCAAGAGGGTGTATAAACGCGGTGCAGTTTCCTTGCAAGAAGATGTATCTCATAGAAGTAACATATTATAAAGTAGCATCTGTTACGTTGTCCAATCTGTTATGCTGTAATTTGACAGGTGAAGTGTTACAGCACTACTAACGTCGTTTGTAGTCATATGCTACACTTTTTAGTTTAATATGCAGGTACACGCTTCCCTGCCGCTAAATTTAAACTTTTAGATCTATACAGAAAAGTCAAAAAATGTTCGCTATTGTCTTATTATCTTGGAGCTCATTCCTGAAGCTAGAATCATGTCATTTGGACAATTGTTTCATTAAGTAAGAAAGGATTTTTCAATATTTCACTCCCAAAGAGATTAAATATTTGCATTATTTTGTAGCTATAAGGCGTAAGTAGGTAGATAATAGCTATCACGTTATTGAAAAAGCAAGCAATTTTCAATTTAACTGATACGTAAGTGCTCACTACCATTTTTGTACATATTATAATTCTGGTGCTAGCCCGAGGTAGTTACCAGACTTCGATCTTATTAAAATTATAAATTTTTTGAGGCAATTTTGTCAAAAAAAAATTTTAATATGTGGTAAAACTTACCACCAATTTTACCGCATATTAACCATTGCTGACCATGGACATCTGCAATCAACCTCAGATAAAAGTCTTACCTGAGATAGTCCACCGATGCGTTGCTACCTTTGAGGACTAACTAGCAACGCTTGGAATAAGTATCTATACTTGTCTCAATTAAATGACATGGACACACCAAAATGGATTTTTACCATTATATCTGTACAAAACAAAGTAATTGTATTCTACAGAATTATGTTGCTTCCATAGATTTTTCAAAGCGCTTCAGAACAAATGCTTATTATTATAAAAGTTCGTAATTAACAGTTTCACACTACACGGCACGTATTGTACACGCATGTAGAATAAAATCTACAAGGAACTTCACGTTACTTGTTCTACCCTTTATTGTTCTAAGGTTATATGAGTACAAGCTAATATAGCACTTAAGACTAAAGTGATCCGGCATATATTCCTATGGCAAAATTTAATATACGCGCCATAATATACTTGGTAAAATGAACTTTCTTACCACTAGATATGGTTTGTTTTTCAATTTCACGAAAATAAAGATGTTTGGTACACTTGTATCGGTAGTGTCAAGCCAAATTAAATTGTAATGTCAAAGGATGAAGTTTATTGTTGTATAACGACAGTGTAAGTATAACAATTAAAGGAGCAAGTGACAAAATTGTTTCCAACTTTCGAAAATTCGATTTGCTTTCTGAGAAAGTTATCTTTCAAAGTTTTGCTCGAGCTTGACATTGACGTAGAGATTTTACCTTCAACGTAACATTTTTATGGTCCATTTTACGATCACGATTTGTCCATTTCCCATACTTTTCTTTTTACGTCCCGGAAGCGTCCAACGAGCTTGCGGGACACATGATGTTAAGTGAACACTGCCAAAGAGCATTATGTCACTAAGTAAATCGAAAGAAATAAACAGAACGAGTTCCTTTAAAGAAGAACATATCTTAACACCGTTGTCAAATTTAAAGTAAAAATGGAAAATATTTACAATAATAAAATAACATTAGAAAATGTTACATAAAGAAGGGAATCACAAAATTCTACATAAAGAACAGAACTATGAATAAAATACGAAATAACGTATTACAGTTAAGTAATGAGAGGAGTAACGTCCTATATTTAAAATAACAGCAGATAAAAGTAATATCACTAACGTACACAAAAGAAACAAACAAAGTGTTAATGATGGTGTACGACGTAACTATAATTTGTTAAAAGCTAACATATTATTCTAAAATGCAAAACAACTCAACAGAAGCAACCCCGCTAATGACAATGGCACTCAAAACTGGAAACGCGAGGAAGCAAATATGTAGGTCGAGCGCAATCAATATTTATATTATTAAAGACTACTATAGTCTTTGTGATTGTTTAAATTAAAATCTCAAAGATAATAGGTGTACAGTTAAGCTTTTGATATGTTAAAATTTATAAATAAGTGGTATTGTGGTGGATAAAATAGCGCTGTCAGCGCGTCTGTATAAATCTCTCTCTTGATACACAGATTTCCTGCAGAAAATCTGTGCAAACAAAACAGATAAATTTCTCAAATCTCTCAAGTATATGTAATACTTTCTTCTAATTTCTCGATCATATATTTGTTCCAGGTGTTTGAATGGGACCGAACCATCCAAGACACGCTGCTTTCCTCGTTCTTCTGGGGCTACATAGTGCTCCAGATTCCTGCTGGCCTGCTTGCTGGCAAATTCGGCGGAATGTTCTTCATCTTCGGCTCAATGTTGATCACTGGCATCGTCAACTTGTTCGTTCCTCTTGCTGCTAATATGGTAAGCATAGTTCGTGATACTAATAATTGATATTTTAATCGTGTTTTGCGAAATCTATTAAAGGGATTAAAAATTCCATAAAACAAGAAAATTATCAAGTATTAAGGACACAATGACCCTACCAGGTTGATATCCTTATGATAATTTGTTTTTTTTTGGATCTGGATGTTGATATTACATCTGGGAGATTAGAGAATCCTAAAATTGGGATATGAAAGTAAATAGCGTTGTTGATTTATTATATCATTCATATTACAATTTATTTTCGTTTCCTTAATCCAAGTCATAATATTTTTGGATGTTAAAAGCAACATTTCACTAAATCACAGAAAGTGTAAAAAGGAGTAAACAAAATCGTTCTTGAGTTGAAAACGATCAAGATGAATTAGCCAATTTAGTAAAGTAATTCAGCCAAAGACTGGCTCCGTTTGATAAATACAAGCCTTGTCTAAATTCTTCCAATAAATGAATGAAAAAGTGGAATCTTTTTTATCCTCTCTCCGTGATCTGTAAAATCTTAATCATATAATCATAAGGCTGTATTATTTATTTTTTGACGTGCTTCGGATTTCAAGCATGTTTTCTCGTGAAGTGATACAATAATAACTTTGATGTTTATGGCACAAATGGTAAGCATGTAGATGGAAAAAGTCGATTTAAAAAAGTAATAAGACTGATTAGTTATTTCCAAGATTAAAGGACGATAAATATTTTTAACATCGAATAAGAACGATTAGAAGATATCTGTGGCAAAACTATGAATTGTGTACATACGGTATATCCAGAGATTTGAAGTATGATTCCACAATATGTTGAAGCCAGCTTAAGTATCGTATTGGTCGACGTTTCTGTTAAGGGTTAGAACGTATGTCAAGTAATTATATGCAAGAATTGTACTAATTACATGCCGAATATATAATATATCTGCATTTCCAGCTAAAGTCTGTTATTTTAGTAAGTTGCTATTTTGCCTGTTCTCCATATTTACGAGCACTATAAGACCGATATTGATGTTTGCTCTATGACAGAGTAGCTACTCTCCTTATTGTTACTATTGTTAGCATGTTGAGTGAATATATTTTATCCAATTAGTCAGAATTTTAGAGCATTGCACGAAAATTAAACTAAAAATAAAACTAGAATCACTATTGAAAATTTCACTTTCAGGTAGGTTATTAAATTAATAAGTTAAAGTATTTCAAACACTGGTTTAGAATTTTTGTGAGATTTTTTGTCAAATATTATCATGTAAAATCCGGATGCATCCAATTAAGCTATAATGCATATTTTCAGTACAGTTATATCAAATTATTAAAAAAAACATTGTTCAGTGTCCTGGGAATGCACGAGAATTGAAAGATGAAGCTCAATTTCGTGAAAGTTCTTAGTTTGTTAAGACTTGTCTCCTTGGGGATATTATGTGGTATGCGTGTATCAAAATTAAACGAAAACCGTTTCATGTCTTCATATTTAAACGTTTTATTTGTCGAACTATCTCGTCGTCATTGTCAGCCTTTAATAATTCACTGTTGGTTATTTGTAGATCTTTGATGGGCCAATATCTTAGAGACAAGAAGATTAGCAATAATTATCGCGATCGGTTGTGTTGGTTGAAATAGCTCTGCTGGGAAACACTGTCGCTCGTCTGATAAAGTAAATTTCAAAAAAAAGGGCAAGACAAAGAGGATAATTGTAGACTCAAGGAATTATTATTATCATTATTTACTAACCTAGTATATCTAACATTTCTAAATAACTAAGACTGATGAACGAATTTCTTTATGGCATTTAGAAAAAAATAATTTGCATCGTTCTTTTCTTTCAGGGAGGCTGGGTGGCTGTTTGTTGTTGTCGTATCGCAATGGGTCTGGCTCAGGGCTTACTGTATCCCAGTCTTCATGGATTATTGGGTCAATGGGCTCCGGCTTCAGAGAGGAGTCGAATGGGAACCTTCGTTTATGCGGGTAAGAACTTTCAACATGGTAATCCCGAGTATTCACATCCTAGAAAATTTCCTTTGTTATAAAATGAAAGTAGCAGACGAGCATGCAGGCCACCTGATAAGTGGCCAATGCCGCCCATGGATATCTGTAATTAACCCCAGATAAGATCACGTCTTACCTAAGGTTAACCACAGATGCGTTGCTACCCCTCAAGACTAATTTGGAGCATCTAGGATAAGTATATCTGCCTTACCACACCCTTCACACCAGAACAAAGCAATGCATTTTACTGTTGTTATTAAGCAGAAATAGGCGTAGTGGTGGTGCTTCCGAAGTCGCACCACAAAGAGTTCTACCACTTTTAAGATTCTACCAATAATAAAAAAAACTTTCTTCGATGAAGTAACTATCTAATTTTCGTAGGTGCACAGTTGGGAACAATCATTGAGATGATGATGGCTGGTGTTCTTTCGGCTGGTCCATGGGGCTGGCCTTCCGTCTACTATGTGGCCGGTGTTACTTGCTTAGGCTGGGCAATTATGTGGATCATCCTCGGTTCCTCCACCCCTGGAACCAACAGGTGGATATCAAAAGAGGAGAGGAAATATATTGAAATGAATGCTGGATCGTTAGATATTACTGAGCAAAAGGTGAGGATTTATTTAACCTAACAGGACCGTATAATTGAGATTCTTACCAATCTTATTGAGTAACTTATCTCAATAAGTGTCCTCTAATTATTTTAAATATGTAATTCGTACAATTTTGTTTCCATTAATATTATACATCTCAAAGAATTCACAAAAACCTTTTGATAGTGAGTGATGTTAATAGAAACAATGATCTACCTCTTTATATCATTGTAATTTCTTCTAGAAAATGCCAACACCGTGGAAAGACATTTTAACCTCTCTTCCCTTCTGGGCCATTATCCTGGCACATTGTGGTCAGAGCTTGGGTTTCTGGACCCTTCTTACTGAAATACCCTCATACATGAGTAAAGTTCTTGGAGTCAACATCAAAAACGTAAGTATTATCTCTACTAATATTACAAATGTGAATGTAAGTTTGTTTGTTTCGCTTTCACGTCAAATCTACTCAACCGATTATCACGAAACATTTTTTTATAGGTATTAGAAAAAACATAGGTAAAATTAATATGAATTTTTTTCTTAAATTTTGATAATGACATGTTATGTAGTATTCTTGTAGCTTTTGTTGTTTTTCAACTCAAGTGGTAAATAACAGTTAAAAAAATATGTTTATTTTTCATTGTTTTGTTTTACATAATTATTCTGCATTTTAAATTATATAAGTTATACTTTCTTACAGAATGGTTTCTTATCCGCCCTACCATACGTCGCTATGTACATCTTGAGTTTCGTCTTCAGTTGGGCAGCTGACTTCCTTGTTAACAGGAATATTCTATCACTGCTTACAGTTCGCAAACTTTTCAACACTATCGGTAAGGAAGGCCTTTTACCGCCAAATCAACTAATTTACCACTTTAGCGGCTACTTTGATTTTTTTATAATATGGAAGTAGCAAACGATTATGCAGTCAACCTGATGGTAAGTGGTCACTTCCGCCCATGGACAACTGTGATTAGCCCAAGACAAGTTCCATGTCTAACATAATATTAGCCACAAATGTGTTGCTATCCCTGAGGACTAACTTGATACGCCTCGGATAAGTATGTTTCTGAAGGGTGCGGTTGACCCTTCAGAAAACAACATAGCGACGCGTAACGTTACTGTGTTATGCGTTATTGTGTACTATCATGCTATTAAGCACAAAAGGGTGTGATGGTGGAGCTTCCGGAAGCAAACCACAAAGAGTTCTAGGACCTTTGTGAATGATATATTACGATAAAAATTAAGACTTTTTCTTATCTTCAAAGTATGCATGTATTTCTCAGTATGGTAAACATCAGAAGACTGCACTAACCACTTAATATAATTCTACTTACTTATTGTCACTTCTGTGACTTAAAAATACTTACATTTTCTTTTAAATTTATTTCTATTTCTTGTTTCCAGCTTTTTGGGGCCCTGCAGCCGCTCTACTTGCATTGTCTTACCTCCCAGTGGGTCACTTAACTATGGCCGTTGTGATATTGACCATCACTGTTGGCCTGAACGGAGCTCACTATGTTGGTTTCATGGTAAGTGGTCATTTTTTTATGATTATATCATAAATGAACAGCTTGCAACGATTATCAAGCGAAATTATTTAATCGAAATATCGATTACGCAATAAACTATTCATATCTGAATGCATTTAAGGAATGCTTCGGGGCTTCCCTGACTTAGGGGAAGAACCAACGCGTAATAATAAATTGTGATTACTATTAACTACATTAGTGGTACGTAGAATTTTAAACTTACGTTAATAATAATTGTATTAGTGTACTTATATTTCAAGACATATTTGTTTGTACAAATATATTTAAGATCGTAAAAAAAATTAAAAATAAATAAAACTCACCAATTGTCTTTTACGTTAAAAAAACACGAATGCATCCATTAGGCTTATCAATGCATTAACCTAATAAATATTTTCTCATGCATGCAATATACCATATGCCAAATATACGTTATTTTTAAAAATTGATAATAATTGCATCGATTTAATAGGAAATAAATATTAATTCATGGCTTTTGTCACCAGATTTCCCACATCGACCTGTCACCAAACTTCGCCAGTACTCTGATGGGTATCACCAATGGCTGTGGAAACATATTCTCCATAATGGCACCTCTCAGCGTCTCAATCGTTGTTAAAGATGAGGTAAAATATTTTATTTTTACTTATTTGAGCAAATAAGATATATTGAATGTAATTCGATTATTTATTCTACAGAAATAGTGACGTTACAAAGTATCTGTTCAATTTACTTTTCAACATTAGTAGTCAAGGAATAGTTTTTGGAATGATTCCTACGTAAAAGCTTAACTATAATATCTTAGTTATATTTTTTGGTAATGTTGAATTTGCTAGGACCATACTCAATAACACTTTAAAATATTACAGTATAATATCCGCATCATACTTCAATGTTAATTATGTTATCATATATAATTTATAATGGATGTATAATACTTAATTATGCTTTAGTATTAATTTTATAATTTAGTTATACTAAAATTTCAATTATTCACAGACTAGTGCATCTGAATGGAGGAAGGTGTTCTTCATCTCGATCGCTTTCTACTTCCTCAGCAACTTATTCTTCATCCTGTTTATGTCTGGAAAGATTCAGGACTGGAATGAGCCTAAACCTAAAAATACTTTAGGTACGTATTCAAATCCTAATCCTTTCAAAGAATTTACTAGTTCCATATTTAACTCCGTATAAAAATTTCCGGAAAATAACTTTGTAAAATTACCTGTTTACGTGTTAGTATGATGAAAAACCAAAAAAAAACAATTCAATAAAATCAAAGAAGATAAGTCATTTTTTAACGCTTACTCATCTACATTTAATTTTACAGAAGACGGAGTTAAACCAGAAGACAAGAAGGAAAATGAGAAGAAGACAGAAGGAGAGCACAGATTCTAAGAAATGGCCAAAGCTTTTATTGTAGCTAGTCATTATTTTTATGATACAAAAATTAAGTGACATGCAGTATTCTAGAAGTTTGACATTTGATACTATTAAATATGAAAGAGGTTTGGTTATTAATAAGGCGTGTTGTTAAAACGTCTTAATATGTTTGATCGAACTAACCTATATACTATACTTTAGCTACACACTAATTCTAATGTCAGAAGTCCTTAGATCAAGATAGATAGCAAAGATAGATTTCTACTTCTAAGGAATACTCCATGTCTAGGGTACACTTTACAAAACCAGCGCACAAGAACATGCAATGCTGCATAGCAGCAAAACTAGATTGTATGGTAGTATTAAGATGAACTACAGAGTGTTGTAACTACTAAGAGAGATTTGAGATGTACTAAAAGATAAGTAATTCTCCGATGCCAAAATGTACCTAAAGTTTCAATATAATTGATGCGCTTTAAGATAATGCACAGTTGCTAACATAATGAGTTTACATAATGAGAGCTCTAACGTATAATTGTGTAAGTGGAATATTGTGCAGAATTATTTGGTGACAATAGAGAACGTATGTAAATCCCAATTGAAATTCCTAAAACCAATAATAAATTGAATGGTAAAACGGTTTACCAGAACAAAATAAATAAAATTTAAAAACATGATATGGAAAAAATCTTAGAGAAAGCTACTGTACGTTATTTTTAAGCGGCCTGAGGCGCGACAACCAGTTATAGTTTTAGAATAGATACTTAGTTACATGTTTAAAAAATATTTCTCACGATATAATTTATTTTGTCACTAATCTTTTATCAGTCAGAAATATAAAACATACAACTCATATATTGAAATGCGCAGATATTGCGGTTGGATGCAGTTCTTGAATGTTTTTGAAATAATTTTATAAAAAATCCAACTGTAGTTCAATGAATTAAAACACATATCGCAACGATAAAATCCTTAAACGAACTAAGCCTACTAACATAGCTCTTAAAATTAGCAAGTTGAAATGGCAATGGGCTGGACACATCGCTCGAAGAACCGATAACTGATGGGTAAGAAATGTTCTTGAGCGGCGACCACGTTCAGACAAAAAGAGCATAGGTCGCCCCCGACCAGGCGGGCCGATGACCTAAAGAAGACAGCGGGAAACTGTTGGATTCAGAAGGCACAGGACCGGTTGAAGTGGCGCCGTTTAGGGGAGGCCAATGTTCAGCAGTGGACCGCGAAGGGCTGATGGATGGGAAATACATATCTATAAATGGTATTACTTATTCGTTTACATAAAGAAGAAATTTAATTTATTTTTAACGAAGTTTTGATAATCATTTCTCTCGACCATATTTACGTTATATTACGTATGTAATTCCTTTTCAAGACCCAGCCTTTGAAACTTTAATATTTATTAATATCTACTAATGTTATGCTTGTTGTCAAAACTTGATTTAAGTTACCATATGCATGTGGGTGATGATTATAATAATTAACTATAAAATAATATATAACATGAATGTAATGTCTTATTTTAAAATAATAAAAAAATAAATTAATACTTAGCTTTGTTAAACGTTTTACGTAACGATTATTCTCGTGCAATTTATTCTCAAATGCGAGGAATAAAATTTTTAAAGAATAACTTTTTTGGATTAACAAAATTTTGTTACATCTGTCTACAAGGTTATTTCATGACTTACATTTTCTTACTGAATGAAAAATAATAAGAAGACAACATCAGAGAGTGTATACAGAAATCGTATACGATTTTCTCGCTCGATTTGTTCGAAAAATATTGCATAAGCTCTTTTAATACTTAATTTATCATGTACCATATTTAAATATTGTTCTCATAAATTAAATGTTCAACTTTGTTATTTTACCAATGAAATTGTTGTAATGGATATGACTGTGAGACTCGTTTATTAAAATAATGTACAAAATATTTATTAACCGATAAATATTGTAAATATTTATTTATGTAAGTGAAATTAATAAATGATGTATTAAACTTTGCATCCTTTACTTATAAATTCCTCGTTTACTTGTTTTTTTTTTTTTTGTTTTCTGTACATTTTTGTTATATATAAGTTAAAGGATTTACTTACGTCCTTTTGTTTTTATTATTTGTTGTTTATTTTATTTATTTATTTATATCGTTACATCTATCATTACAGGTCCTCAACCTAATGCGATAGTGTAGCCTAATACATATAACACAATATACAAATAGTTATTATTAGCAATAAAGTACTTACGAATAACAAACGATAAATAGTATTAATTATGCGAATTCACTCAACTGGCAACAAAACACATCACTTCTATTGTGGGCCTCATTTAGGATACGTATCGCCCTGGTAACGGGAGCATTAGCCAGTAGATTGGTCNNTTGGTCCTGGCTGCCGGCGGTGTTAACAGCGGCGGACGGCGACGTCGCCAGACGTACCGATCTGGCACGCATATGTTTAAATACTGCAACACTGCCGGATTATGAGTACTACCATGGTAAGTAGTCACTAACGCGCATGGACATCTGCAACCAATCCCTAAGAGGTATAATAACTTTTCTGTCGCCAAACATTGCTACCCTGAGGCCTAAGTTGGAACGCCTCGTATAAATGTGTTTCCATTTCTTAGTCTTCATTTAATTCAAATCCATGTATTTGTTTTTTAATGCGGGTATGACTATGGAGCATGGCTAGTTAGGAGTAAATAGGTGTGATGGTGGTGATGCCGAAGTTGAACTAGGAAGTTTACGTTACTACGTTAAAAATGTTTTGTTATTCATCTAAATTGTTAGTTTAACTTATGTGTCGAATCATAAATAGGTCGACTATGTTCTGTTGTTTAAAATTTAGAATAATGGATTTTTATCTTTTTTCTACAGTATGGAAGTAGCAAACGAGCATGCAGCCCACCTAAGTAAAGTAAAAGTAAGTAAGTTGCTACTCCCACCCATGGACATCTGTAATCAACCCTAGGTAAAATCAAAGTCTCACCTAAGGTTAGCCACATATGCGTTACTACTCCTGAGGACTAAGATGAAATGCCTCGGAAAAGTATGTCTCCCTTAACACACCCTTCAGACTAGAAGACAGCAGCGCTTAACACTGCTGTTATGAGGCAGAAATAGGTGTGGCGGTGGTGCTTCTAAAGTCGAACCACAAATAGTTCTACCACCTTCAAATCTTATCTTCACATTTTTTAAGTTGTTACAACATAATATTAATTATTTAACACTGTTATTCACTACTGTTTCTACGCTAAAGTAGACTCGTCTGTTCCATATCTCAAACGCGACACAGTTTCCGCTAAAGCTCCCCGGACACCAATATCTTAAATCTCGCGACGAAGTGCAATAAACTGTCGCCGGAAACATTGCAAACAAATAAATACAGACCAAAGAAAAGCTTGTAATGATTTTGTTCAGATATTACAGACCAAACGTTAGAAATCGTTCATCCCGTCTTATTTATTATTAGTTGTGCCGCGCAGTTACACTCGAGTTTTAAGAATCTTTACATAAAAATAAAAATGAAGTGTCTATTTGTAATATCAAAATAACAGACTTTTACAAAATACATATGAAAATATATACGGCACATATAACACAAAAAATATTATTAAAAAATTGTCCGTTTGTCCGTTTGTTCATGGTAATCTGCGAAACCACTGATCCCTTTTTGACGGCAAGATATAAATATGTCAAGTAAAATTTTTGAAACTTGGATGAAACTGCTGGGCACACCTAGTGTAGCGTAAATTAAAATTGTAATTTCTTTGATAAAGTAACTGGATTTTAATTAAACAAAAACGTTGAAAATTAGTCCTCAGGGATAGCAACGCATCTGTGACCAACCTCAGGTGGGACTCTAATATTATCTGAGATTGATTAAGATGTTCGTAGGCGACGGGAGCAACTTGCCATCAGATAGACTTCATGTTCGTTCCCTACTATTAACAATTATATTATTATTTAAACAATGCTTAGCAACGTGAAATACAATTCATAAATAACGATACAATAGCTTTTGATCTTGTAAATCTATACAATAGAAGTACTAACTGACAAACGATCTTCGAGCATTTAGGCACGATTTTTTTGGGAAACTTTCAAAAAGTACCAAACGCCGTTCCCGCGACAAGGGAAAACTTATGTCAAGTTTTTGATGTGAAACATTTATAGGCGCACGTAAAGCTGATTGTACGCGTGGCGAACGCCACACCAAATTTATTTTTGTGCCATCTGTTATAAATTTTTAGAACTATTAAGTATCGAACAAAACTTAGCAGGCTGCAGTGTTAGTTCAATGTGTTCAATGTTCTTAGTGCGGGGTACTGATTGTAGATGGCGTAGTTTTCATTTTGCTATGCATTTAGTTCCTATCGCAATCTAGTCTTTTATGCATATGACTTGGAGGAACACGATGTTTCACATCTGCCAGGCATCCCGTGACGGCAATTTTTTTACCTAATGAATACCCCTTAGGCCGTACTCAGCACCGCAAAGAGAACTCTGGGATCTCCAAAGAAACAAAACTGGAGTCTACTAAGCGCGTTGGACTCCACCCAGGTGGAATTTAATTCTCACAACACCGAAGACCTACCAACCGAGTGATTACGACAGTATGCGACCAAATATTCCGTAATCTTTTTCTTGCCGCCCGCAAACTCTGGAAGCCCGGATTCTGAATAAGACTACAGGGACAGATTATATTATACACACTTAAATTATTAACTTAGTACTCTACACCGGATCTCGGTATTTTTTATTGAATCTTAATGGTTAACATTTAATATATTGTCTTAAATTTTATGTATGTGACAATTTGTGTTTTCCAATCTTAATATATTTGTAGATAAAACACTGTCGCATGTACAAATAGTTCGTACGGATATATTTGTGTCCACGATAGTCCCCAAGCAATCAGGGATAGAGATTGCATTGAGATTTAGAAGAGCAATTGGAAATGTATCCATCTATTAGCCTTGTTGTGTAAAACTTGATTTCTCAATACAATTAGATTGAGAACAAACACTTAATTTCGTCGTCAACCCATTACTGTCCCAATGCTGGGCACGTCGTTTTTATCAGATTGAAGTAGCAAGCGTGCAGTCCACCTGATGATAAATGGTTACTGCCGCCCAGGGACATCTGTAAGCAACTTCATATAGAACAGAGGTTACATCTGAAGTCGATCACAGATGAGTTGCTTCTTTCGAGGTCTAAGTTGGTCGCCTTTTGGTCTAAGTGAGCAAAAAAAAAAACCACAACCACACCCTTCCACCGAGATGCAATATCTTCTTTGCACTAGAAATAGATGTGGCGGTGGTACCTCCCCGGTCGAAGTACACTGGTTCTACCACCTATGACCTACGGGTTTTTTGTCGGAATAAGAGCCAAGTTCTTGCCAAGTGCGGATTTCACACGTCTTAAAATCTTTTTAAAGGTGTTTTTTCTCGATGATCCATTTTTTTGCGATTCATGCAATTGGATTGAAATATTGACAGAGAAGTAATAAAAACTACATATCTTAAGGACCTCTTATATGTTATATGCTATGATGATTTTTGAGTTTGGTTTTGCATCATACGACCGCGATTTGATATGGTACCATAACTCAAGTCCTGACTGTATTGTTTACGTAAGTTTGTATGCGAGCTTGCTTAGCATAAATATAAAAGCAAAATTCTGATATTCTTGCTAAACTTGTGAACAATAAAGAACACGTGCCTGTGTAAGGACTCACAGATGATGTAAAGCAGAGCTTGATACTGAACTTGATGCTCTTGTGATATTAACTCTATATCTAATCTACGAGTATTACGAATCTAACAAAGTTACTCTTAATGATCTATAGTTAAGAAAATATTTTTTCGGAAGTTTATACCATAGGACCTCTGATGTTCTCCCACGCCTACTTTTGAATGCGCATTTCAAAGAACTTTGCATGCTTAGATAGTCCAACATGATATCTAAATAAGAAATACTACACTACTACGCCGTAATTTCGAAAAACACGTTCATTCTTCCGAGTAAAATAGCTATTAAAATGTAAACATGTGACTCTTGATGAGGTCTTGCTCGGCTCATGTTACACATTGCTGATACAGAAATAGCCTATTTAAGCTTAAGTTTCATTAACAACTGAGACGTAAGAACATATTCGAAATATTTTAAAGGAACGTGAATACAATATAGCTAATATAATTTCTCAATAACGATCGTTTTGATATGGTATCACTACAATCATATATATGGCTGATACCACCTGAAACATAATCAGCCTCATAGGAAAATTCATTTACTGAATTATAACGGTTGTAGATTGTAGTATAAGTAAAGATAAATATTGAAGTATGTTGTTCAAACATTACATTAATTAATTCGTATAAACAAATTTGTTCTAAAAATATATTTCAAATAATTATATATTAGAAAAAATATTAACATACGCGTAAGATGTAAATGTGTAGGCGAAAATATAAATTATTTAAAATCGATCACACCAATTATCATATGTATATTTCAAAGGTGGTATTTCAACCAGCCTGGCTCGACCGAGGTAATACCACCGCCACACCTGTTTCTAGTGTGAATCAGCTTTTTGCGTTTTCTTGAAAGAGCCGGAATGCCAATTAAAATTCTTGTCGTTTTTCGTAATAATGACAATTCATCCGCAAATGTTACATTTAAGTCTTACATTTTCTACGAAGGCGCCTACAGAGGAATAATTTTAAAAAATCACGAAAGGAAAAATCTGGCCCGATTCGACGCAGACCATTTCTTTTCAGCCCTTTCAGGTCTTTTGAACTTGAAAAATGATCCTTAAACTTTACCTGACTTTCCTATTGCTATGTAAATTTCTTCTTTACCAATTTACATGCTTGTCAGTTCCTTTATCAACATTAATCTCGTGGCCGACACGGGTTCTATTTTCATTTTAACTGCCACACAATATTTAAGTTAAACTTTTCCCGTAAGTCGTTTATGGTGTCCTCTCACAAAACGCTTTGTAAAACTTTTAAATGAACGGAAGGCTTAATGAAAAAGTTTTTTTTCGATGTAGGTACTGTTACGTTTTGTATACAATAAGCCTTTTGTGATACATTATTATTTCTACCTAAAGGGTCGCCTGTATAATTAATGGTGATAATTTAATCCAAGGTAAGAATTTCAGTTTGGGCAAGAATAGCGAGCAATAGAAGTTGGAAGCAGCTGTAAGATGCCGCGTCACGGGGAACCGTAATAGCCAAAGCTGGCAGCATCGGTGTTTTAAACCAAGTCCATAATATTTATATAGTAGTGT
>MOOZ01002528.1:267252-279163 GCA_002930495.1 Cecropterus lyciades
TGTACGTGTGTCCTTAAATATGGAACGACGGACAGACGGACAACGGAGTCTTAGTAATAGGGTCACGTTTTTACCCTTTGGGTACGGAGCCCTTGTGAAAATTACCTGTTATTTATTAATGCACAAAATAAGGTAGGTAACATTATATCTTATGTACATATATAAAATTATACATATGTTATTATTTATATCTTATATATAAAATTCTCGTGTCACAATGTTAGTTACCTTACTCCTCCGAAACGGCTTTACCGATTTTTACCAAATTTTATATGCATATTCAGTAGGTTTGAGAATCGGCTACTATTTATTTTTCATACCCCTAAGTGATAAGGGTTGTTCACCCTTAATTTTTTTTTTTATTTTTGTAATTTTTTTTTGTTTTTATTTTTCTATAATGTGGCATTAAAAATACATACAACCCTTGATTTTTACCCTTTTATCGCCAACCCCTATTTTTTAATAGCCATTTTAGTAATTTAATCATTTGTATGGCAAAACGACGTTCACCGGGTCAGCTAGTAATCGTTATAATATAATCATCATCAGCGAAATAGACACAAAAACTCTCAAGCATATAGTATTCATTGTTTTTTCTGTAATAATGATTTTCTAGTATGCACATAATAATGTACCTACATCTCTTCGAGAAGTCTGGGTTGCTTGGGATATGACCAAGTGTGCGTGGCTTAAATTTAAACTAAGCTACTTTTAATCCGCCAAACAAAGTTTGAGCCAAGTTTGATCCTGACAATACATCGCCCTAACGAACAAACCGACTGGCGCAAATCCAATCGACTATCAATCGACTATTGTAAAACATTGCACAGCGGCGCAAAACAAAAGCTTTGTCGCTCCATCTAGTTCAAATTCATTCATCAAATTCACGTTAGCAAATAAATTGAACACACATACCATAACAGGCTTGTTAACTAGGCTCAGTAGAATGAATTTCGATTTCCTGAAGGCATGTGTTCGAAACCAAATCCTTTACTGGAATAGGATAAATTATTTGTGACATAAATTAATGTTACTTATGGTATTTAACAATAATGTATCATGGTATTTAGTAAATCAGTAATTTTGTAACTACCTAGTGACATTTTCAACAAAAAAGGCGTCGCCAATGCATCGTCGGCTTTGAAGTAGAGCTCTATTTACAACCTTTTTCAAAATAAAATCCTAGTGACATTTACAATCCTAGAGGAGTCTGCCCGGACTGAACTGAGTCGGACCGAAAGCTTTAAAGGAGACCTATTTTGCACATTTAGTAAAAAGCAGTGATAGCCTAATGGTTGAAACTCGACCTCTCAATTGAGGGTCCAAGGTTCGAATCCTAGACACGCACTGATTTCCTAAAAATTATGTGCGTTCTATAAATTAATTATCACTGCTTTACGGGAAGGAAAACATCGTGACGTAACCTGCACACCTCAGGTTTCTTTAAGAGTTCTACTATACTAGTAGTACAAATTCGCTCTCTCATTCTGAGAGAAGACCCGTGCTCAGCAGCGAGACGATAATGGGTTGATGATGATTAAAACTCCCTATGTCATAGTGTTCAGGGAATACCACAGGAGGGAGTTTAATCTACATCTGCGCTCGTGGCAATAGAGAGCGTGCAAACTGAACCGAGGAAGACCGCCACGAGTCCAGTTATAATGACGACGTCTTATCCTCCGGTCTCATATATGCTACGGCTAAGTCGATGTAAGGGCGGTTGGGCAGGGATTTTCGGGACTCGAGGGGTGATACCCTCCTTGCCCGGGCAATTTTCTAGCAGACCTAATACGTCCTGGATCCTTAACATTTATACATAATAATACAAAGTTAATAAAAACATTGTAATATAATGTACAAATGTAAAATATATGTACCATCCCCACTGTTTAGTGGGACGAGTCCAGTTGATGTGGATGGAACCTCGCGTCCTTCGAAGAGTGATGCGATGAAAGTAGAAATTTAAATACTATGCTTCAATTATTTGCAAATTGAATTAACGGAAATGACCTTCATTTTATATTGTTGATCACTATGTACATTTCCACAGGCATAACTACATTTCCACGTATTCCAACTAACACATGCATGCAGTTATTTTCAATTTCGCTGATTCCAAGCTTTATTAAATTCGCTTTCCATTTAAAACCGCGAGGACCAAATATTCGAATGGATAAATATTGGGTTGGTATGTTATTCGAATGTAGTTATTACGGTTTTAAAGTCTATATACGATGTTGGTTCTAAATGTGGGAATTTAGTTCGTAAATGCAATAAATTATTTTATCAGGCCATGAAGTTTATCTCTGGAAGTTTGCTACCTACTTCGAATTTAAACTTGTGAATAAAACGTTATAAACTACTGTAATACGTATATAATATACTCTTTAAATAATTAGTCAACAGTGATAAAAAAGTATTTTTTAGTTTATTGCCGAAAGAGAAATTAATACGGTAATTAATTAATTTTCCGGACTGTATAATCATTTCTACACCACCAAAATTCAAATTATTAAATAGTATCTATATATTTTTTATCATACAAAAGTAGCTTAGCTGAGTTTCGACACAGATGCGATACCCTTCGGATGAGTATGTCATCATTAATACATGCATAAAACCAGAACACAACAGCGCTTAACACTTGTGTTATAATTCAGAAATAGACGTGACGGAGGTGCCTTCAGATTTGACACAGAAAGGATCTTACCCTTGTAAGACCCTTTGTGTGTCAGACCATAAATACTTAACACATAAATACAAACATTTATTAAAATTCCTTTCTCATACAAACCTCAAATTGATCTCGAGTTACGGGTCTTAAGACCACAAATACTAGCTATGATCATAGACCAACTCTACGTGTGCTGAAACGGAATGGAGCTTCATAGCCTCTAAATTTATTTGCGGCCAACCTCATCTATTTCAATGGCCATAAAGAATATGACTAGAGAGTCCTACATAGGATTTATCTCCGATAGAAACATAAGGAATACGTTCAATATTTTTTTCTTTTTTAGATTTTAGTTCTATTGAAATATAGCAAGTGCGCTTTGATTTAGTTAATATTATTATATTCTTTATATACTATTACCTACTCATAATATGCCTGTTTTATTTATTATTGTATACCCAAAACATTTAGTATGAGTGATGTTCTTACTTTGATGGGGGAGATTGGTATAACAATGTTCCTGATCCGTATAAAGTATCTTTTCCGAAATTTTGAAATAATTTTTTTATTCAATAAAAATACAGGTAATTAATAAATTTGAAAGTTTTTGAAGTTCTTTAAAATCGTTGTGATTTAAAACTCGATGTTTCATCGATGTTTCATCGAGTTTTAAATGTGTTACATAAGCAAGTTGTCGGTGTTACAACTAGATGACGCTGTACACCGTTCTGAATCACGCAAATGATAATATCGTTAGTACCTTGTATAAGAGCTCCAGTTTGTACATGTGAAATAATTATTAAGTACCACTTCTGTCGTGTACGAATTGCATACATATTTATGTTTTTTATTATATATAGGTACGTGATTGTAATTCATTTATAAACAGTGAAATACATCTGCATAAACTACATTTTTTACTAATATCAGCGTTGCCACCCTTGCTTAATATATATTATGGGACATCTAGTTCATAATACTCTGAGAACTGCTGATGTGAAACTGTTCCATATATTTATTGCGAAATAAAGTACAGCCAAGACCGTATACCGTCTGAGGTATATTGTCGGGAATTTTATGATTTCCGTCTTAATACACCTACACATCGAACGGTGTACAGAATAATGCAAAATGAGAAATTGTTAAACGATATGCGATAATATTCCATTCATAGTTTCAATTTAGTGCCTCAGAGGGCACGCGAAACAGTTGAAACCGATTTTTATCATTGAAAAGTAAATGTTAACTTTGAATGGCTTAATGGATTTGAAAACATACAATTATCCGTGCCTGGCTTCACCAATTTGCGTGGTGCAATTCATTCTAGATTTTCAGCTTAATATGTACGTGCTTGTTTGACGACTCGCGTGGTGGAGCGGTCATCATACGGACCTGACACGCAGTGGGTCCCTAGTTCGATACCCGGCCAGTCAAACATGAATGATGAGTTTAAATTTCTGTTCCGGGTTTGGGTGTTTGTGTGTCCATGGCACCCACGACACAGGAGAAAATCCTACTGTGAGGCTATGAGTGCAGAAAGCGTTTATGTTTTTTATGTTTATTAGTGGGGAAAAAATGATACTGGCATAGACTAGTCGTTGTACTACTTGTACTACTACTGTTTGTTTCACAAGTTGTACGGTAGTATTTGTAACTTTTACGCACTACCGAATAATAGAGAAACTTATATATCTGAGGGCTGTATTTATTATTATAGGTAGGATTCTAATATTTCCTTCGGTTGATCGTAAATATACGGTAGTGGTTACTTACCATAATTTAGATTGCATGCTCGTTTGATACATCTTAACATTACATAACATTTTTCTGTTACATACACGAAACTTGTGAGGTGATTGAACCAGTGTGGTTCGACTGGGGAGGTAACGCCGCCTCATCTGTTTGTAACGTGAATCAGCTCATGCGTTTCGTTCGAAGAGTGTGGAATCCGATTGACTTTAATACGAAGCGATTAACTTGTTCCTCAGGAATTGCAAAGTATCTGTAATTGACTTCAGGTAAAACCTTTTTTTAACCCCCGGCGCAAAAAGAGGGTTGTTTTGAAGTTTGACTGCTATGTATGTCTGTCTGTCTGTCTGTCTGTGTGTCTGTCTATGGACACGTAGCACCTAAACGGGTGAACCGATTTGGATGCGGTTTTTTGGTTATTATTATTTTCAAGCAACAAACAAGCATGCAGTCGACCGGATGCTAAATGGCCACTGCTTCCCATATCTATAATCAAACCAAGATGAGATTAGAGTTTCACCTGAGGTTGGCCACAGATGCGTTGCTACCTCTGAGGACTAAGATGAAACGCCTTGAATAGGTACGTGTCCCTTACTCCCTTTGAACTAAAACACAGTAGCGCTTAACACTGCCGTTAGTAGGCAAAAATAAGTGTGGCGGTGGTGCTTCCGGAGTCAAACCACAAAGAGTTTCAACACTTTTCCACGTCTGTTCTATGTGAAGTTGGTTGCCAATGTTCATGGGTAATAGTGACTTATCATCAGGTCATACAACACACATCCAAGTATTCGTTTCTGCATACATATTTCGTCAAGTTGACTTTAAACTAACTTATTTATGTCCTAAAGCTAGAATACCAGGAAGTGCAAACATTCACTTCATCTTGGAATACATGCTCTTAGAAGTTTATTTACAACTAATTTATCTTCCGCTAAAGCACTTACGACATGCATGTGCAGTTTCAGCTCGCAGATGCAAAATGCATAGTGCAAATACTGAAATGGGGCCACTTGTCGGAGTTATATTTGTTTGTTGATTAATATACTGAATAATGTATTTATTTAGTTATTCATTTATTTAGTAAGGTAGTCATATCAATAATAGTATTAATATAACGAATACGGTTCGACTGGGAGATGATGGTGTGGTTACCGGTTTTCTTTCTTTGTGTGTGTCATAGTTTTAAGGAAATAAAATATTTTCTTTCTTCTTCTTTATTCTTCTTTCATATGACGCGACCATCTTAGCCCAAAGCAAATCAGCTGTGCTTTATTAATATTACCTGTGTTATTAATGAAGTTGCTTATAGATATTTATAAGCGAAAGTGACCACTTACTGTTAAGTAATCTTATAAAAAACTTGAAGTAATAAGAGTACAGTCCACTGGGAACAGTTTACTTTTCAGAGTGGAAAAGGTAAACGCCCTAATTTACCTTCATCCATATTTTGAAATTATATTTTAGAATTGATGTCTAAAATAATTCATTAATTTGTTATAATACGTACGAGCATGAAAATTCAGATGTACTTAAGATTAAAACTTTGGATTTACATTGATTCTAAAATCCTTCGAGGAAAATTGGAACACTATCGGGCAATTATAGAAGAGATTTAGTTGCAATGATCCAGTCATGTCATACGTGATACTTTTATAATTTAGTAGCTTACAGAGGCTTTGATAATATTGAATCGCGGGGTTCTAGGAATTATTTCGTACTAAGTACCGATAATAAATCTGGAAATGGTAGACTTAGATGTGGATAAATCTTATCAAGAAAATCTCGCAACAAGCTTTTAACACGATAAAAATTTTGCAATACAACAAAATGTTGGGTTGACTACTACAATTATCAAAATAAAAACTTGTTTAAAAAATATATATTATTTTTTACTAACTAACTTTATACAGAACTTAACACAGAACTTGTATAGAAGTATCTCAATACATAAAAATAAAAACCAGTGCCCCAATTTACTGAGATTTAACTGCTTTCATACATTTTGTATGCGAGTTGAGATGCTTACGTTAATCTGAGTTTATTTCCACTAGTTACATTACATTCACGTAAGAATTCGAAGTATAAACTAAGAAAATCTGCTGTTGTAAACTAACATTGTTTATAACATATTTTCGTTTTATCTGTTACTAATTTATTCAAACAACTCCGCCCGCTTCCGTCACGTTTATCATGGTAATTAGCAGTCTACATAAGGTGGTAGATCTCTTTTTGGTTCGACTCCGGAAGCACCACCTCCACACCTATTTCTGCCTAATAACGGCAGTGTTATGCGCTGTTGTGTACTGGTCTGAAGGATGTGGTAAGGGAGACATACTTTTCCGAGGCATTCCATCTTAGTCCACAGGGGTAGCAACGCATCTGTGGCTAACCTTAGGTGAGACTATGATCTTACCTGGGTTTGATTACAGATGGCCATGGACAGCAGTAACCACTTACCATCCGGTGGGCTGCATGGTCCTTTGCTACTTCCATACTATAAAGTAAAACTAACTGTGCGTCATTTTTTGTGAAATTAGACCACTAGTCGTTGCGTGAAAGAGTAACAAACACAAACTTTCGCATTTATAATTGAATACCTCTTTTTTTGTACACTCAATCTACGTACTTATCTCAAAGGACAAAGAAACTGATGCCAATTTTAGATGCGCCATTACCCATAAGATTTAAATTAAAACACTACGTGTCTGTCTTTCCAATTCTGTAAATCATAGATCGCTGGTAATCTTCCCTGACCGTCATTACCTTCCACGTTTTAGTAAGAGAAGCAATAGAGATCAAAAATCATGTTAAGAACTTTGACAGAGAATGGTTAGCGCAAACGAGGAATCCAGCGTTTAGTTTATATTAATCACAAAAATGCAAAGTTTAATGCGTAAGGATACATTAGTATTGTGTGTCATGATATGGAACAGACAAACAAAGAGTAGTGTAAATAGTTTAATATCGTACTAATGCTCGTCAAAAGTTTCTCCCCGCCACCACAGTTTTGTCGTTACCACCATCCAGCAGCATTTGCCAGGTGGTGGGTGTAATTCGACTGGGGAGGTACCGTCGCCACACCTTTTTTAGCGTGAAGCAGTAATTGCGTTTCGGTGGAAGGGTGTGGTTGCCGGCTTACTTCTATTTGAGGCGATCATCTTAGTCCTCGGGAGTAGCAACGAATCTGTGATCGACTTCAGATAGAACACCTGTTCTATTTGACACTCAAAAAAATTTTTTCATCTTAACAATTTTTTCTCAAAGTCGATTTTTTGAGAGATAAGCCCTTTCAAAGCGAAATGTGTCCCCTTCCCTCTAACTTTTAAACTAAGGTAGTGAAAAATCTGGATAAAACATATGGTCAAAGAAAAGGTTCGAACAAGATACGGTTGACAGTTTTTGAGATATAGCACTTTTTCAAAAACCGAATAACATAACTTTGTATTTCATACAAACACAATTAAAAACAAACTTATGTCGGTAATTAATGATAATGCTTCGTAACCCTTCGCCTGCGAGTCCGACCGCACCTGGCAACTTTTATTCAACAATTAAGAATAGCGATGTTAATTTATCACCGAACAGTTTCAGTAAGCGTGAAAAATAAAAAATCATAACAATAAAAAGCAACGTTGGCAACGCTTTGGACATTAACCCATTCGTGTCCCGAACTTAATAAAGGCAATCATTTGTGTGGGCGAATATACGTAGTTACGACCATAACTTTATTATAGTTCCTAAAATCATTAACATTTTTGGTTTATTTTCCTCGTTATTATTTTATAACTGCGCTACTGTTACGGAATAATACTAAGTACATTTATTTAAGGTAATTTCATTTTTACCTAAAATAAAACCCAAAACAAGTCAAGTATTAAAGCTCGCGATATTTTACGAATATGAAGATCATCATTAATTTACAAAGTTATTTTATTTATAACTACCAAAAGTACCCGTGCTTCGCTACGAGAATAAAATTAAAACGTTAAGGTGACAGTTAGAGCAACATTGATGAGTAAAATAAAAGGCTATCACAACAGATTAAAAAAAAATGCTTATCGAAAAAATAATGAAGTCGAATTAAATAGCTATTTAGTCTCGGCACGGGGAGGCTGGTAAACAAAGAGGACATGTATGTACATATTGTGGACAAACGTAGTAATACAGTACAGACCGATAGTAGACAGCTCACTGAACAGCTGCCCGATCCAACAGCCCGAGTACTTGTCCAGGTACACGTGGAGAGTAATAATGGATCATTTTGCTTGAAAGTAAGAATGTGAGAACAAGAAAATGTAATTTTAAACGTATACACTACGTACGTACTATGCATCAAAAAATTGCTTTTTCGTAGCGTTTTCTTTTTATTTAAAACTAGCTGACTCGGCAAACGTTGTTTCGCCATTTAAAGATAAAACTCTCATTAGAAAAAAACCTCCCGCTTTTGAAACATTCTTCATTGGTGCTCCGCTCCTGTTGGCCTTAGGGTAATGATATATAACCTATAGCCTTCCCCGATAAATGGGCTATCTAACACCGAAAGATTTTTTCAAATCGGACCAGAAGTTCCCGAGATTAGCGCGTTCAAACAAACAAACAAACAAACAAATTCTTCTGATTTATAATATTAGTATAGATTAGTATTGATAATAGCAAAGAAATATGAGTCTTTCTGATAAGTAGTAAAAAAGCAAAGCCGTTCATGGGCTTTACTCTCTCTCATACTTACACACTCTTCAGATCAGAAAACAGCAAAGCATTATACTTCTGTAATTGGACAGAAATAGAAGTAGTAAGTGTTTTGATGACCCGCGTGGCTGAGCGGTCACCATACCAGACAGACATTTGAATGATGAGTTTAGATTTCTGTTCTGGGTCTGGGTGTTTGTGTATTCGTCTTTGTGTGTCCATGGCACCCACGACACAGGAAAAAATTCTACTGTGGGGCTATGAGTGTAGAAATCATTTATATTTAAGTGTATAATGTATACGAGCCACACATTGGAGCGGTCACCATACCCGTCTGACACGCAGTGGGTCCCGGGTTCGTTCCCCGAACAGGCAGACATCTGAATGATGAGTTTAGATTTCTGTTCTGGGTCTGGGTATTTGTGTATTCGTCAATGTAGAAAGCGTAGAAAGTGTTTATTTACATTAACAATTCCCCAATATTCTCAGATGTAGTAAACCACACTTCTCTAACGACTAACACTGCGTAGAACGAATAACTGAGACTAACTGGGGACCTACTTCATGCATATTTAAAACAAATGCTCACATTTCAATAATATAAGCATTATCTTTTACGCATCCTCTGGGACAAACATTCGTAACAGTAAGGCGTCTTTGCGAGTTCTGCGGCGAATCTATAGTTATCATACGTATAACTTACTTAGATGTTACTAAACTATGTAATGAGAATATACTTGTAGTGGATCCTTTATGGTCCAGACTTTGGAGTATGGGGAGTACTATAAACTGTCTAATGGTGTATATATACATATTTATATATATATTTCTTCTGCGCGTGTGTATGTCACTGAACTCATCCTAAACGGCCGCACTGATTTGAATGAATTTTTGTGTGTTTTCAGGTGGATCCGAGATTGATTAAAATTCACGATTCGGTGCAATTTAATGCAATATTTTTTATTGCTTTGATTGTTATTGATTTTGCAACAAGAATTGGCTAAAAGCTCGAAGTCCAAAGTTTCTAATTGGTCATCTGAAATAGTGATATTTGTAGGAGGATTTTTTTGTGTAGCACCAATACTTTTGCGTGGTGATAATTGAAAAACCTCTTTAGGGGAGGCCTTGAAAAAACGCTTTCTATACTCATAGCCTCACACTTGGATTTTCTTCTGTTTCATGGATGTCATGGACACACAAAGACGAATACACAAACACCTAGACCCAGAACAGAAATCTAAACTCATCATTCAGATGTCTGTCTGGCCGGGAATCGAACCCGGAACCCTCTGCGTGACAGACCGGTATGGAGACCGGTCTGCCACGTGGGTCGTCGATCGCCTATGTCTAGCAGTAAATCTTAAAAATGTATATAATATTAATGGATTATATTAAATTATGCGTGAAGAAAGTTGCAGGCTCTACACGCATATTGTTGTCTGACTAACAAACAACTACTATGCAAAAATATTAACGGTATTTCTGGTAAAAAAAGTACCAGTCTATCTCACGGCAATCGTACATTTTCCGAAAACCGGATAAATAAATCTATTTTTAATTCTAAACTATAATCTAACAAATCATCCAGATCCGATAAGGCATTACAAAAGACCAAACATCCCTCCATTCATACACACAAACGTTTGCCTTATGATATTAATAAGATTATTTATCACATACATATATAGTACTTTAAGTTACTTTCACTTGTAAGAAGACAAATTACTTCTGTCTAACAATGACATCACCAAAACCTTTTTTAATTAATTTAATTTAATTAATTACAGAAATCGCGCACTCTGGAAAAATGAGTGTTCTTTATATTATATTTTGCAATGGTAATATTCTCTCTTACACAAAGTCACCTACTGTTACATAAACATAGAGGGATTAACAAATCAGACTGATAGTAATCATTTTATCAATAAGTATGTGAACGTATGTGTATATACCATATAAACCATATGGGATCGATTAAATTTCTGCTCAACTCTCGAAAAATTTGTCTTTAGTCAAGATGAGAAAAAATAAATCCAACGACTCGAGAACTCGAGAAATCCATTCTGTACGCCATGTAAGTAAAAAAAGTTGCTGTATTTAGAAAAAACCTATTCCATAAGACGCTAAATTGAAATTTGAAATCTGTGTTGATTTTTTGCAGTTTACTGATTTAGTTAACATACCATGTTTAAGGAAATTAAATAAAATATTATAAAAACAAAAGTCCCGACTGCAAAAACTGAAATACTGACAATGGACATACTCATGAGGAATTTTCAACAGCATCTATGATGCTGAAGTTATGATATTATAATCGGATATTATAATGATATGATATTATAATTTCAATTTTAATGTATATGCCATGATTTTAGTACTCATTGTTAAATTAAATTTCGGCGGTAGGATTTTTTTGTCAAGCTATTTGGGCTGTAAAATAATAAGCGTTCCAAAATATTCGACATATATACTCGCTCGCAAAAAGTTACACTTCTAATGCAGTCGGATAAAAAGTAGTAGTGAAAGTTAATTATTATTTGTTTAATCGAGTGATTGTGATGTTCTCAACATAATAGGTATCTATACTAATATTATAAAGCTGAAGAGTTTGTTTGTTTGTTTGAACGCGCTAATCTCAGGAACTACTGGTCCGATTGGATAATTATGGTTCTGTTTATGACATGCTCGGGTCGGAAAGATTTTTTGCGCGACTACCACAGTGGTAATCGCGCAAAAATATAGATATAGATAATAAAAGTCAGAAATAGTAGGACCTTTCATGTCGAGTTTTGACTTATT
>MOOZ01002528.1:280881-291828 GCA_002930495.1 Cecropterus lyciades
AATGGCCGCCACTCAAACGGACGGCTACATATTTTTGTACAACCAACCTAATACAGGTGTCAAATGAAGGAGTTTAACATTTAGATTACAATACACTATGAAAAACAATCAAATCCGAGATAGCTCCCAGTAAAAAATGGTTGCCCACATATTTTTCCGCAATTAACCAATATGGGTATCTAATGAAGGAGCGTAACTTGAAGAATACAATACACCATGAAAAAAAAGTTCAAATCCAAAATCGCGGCCATAAAAATATAAGTTTACATATTTTCGTACAAACTACTCAAAATGGGTATCAAATATATGGGCTTATTTTGTAAAATACAACACACCATGAAAAAACTCAAATCCAAGATGGCCACCATCATAAAATGAGGATTTATATAATTTTTACAACCCGTCTTATAGGATTGTTAAATGTATATATGTAATGCCCTTTATATTATTTCCCGGGATAACTAAAAATGAGAAAATAAATAAATATTAATACGTATATATATTTAAAGACAAGCTTTTATCTCAATGCACTGAAAAAAAAAAATAAACTACGTAGTAGGTATTCAAACCCGTCATTTTGTTGAATTGTACAATTTTATATCATACTAGCTGATCCGGCAAACGTTGTTTTGCCATATAAATGATTAAAATACTAAAATGGCAATTAAATGATAGGGGTTGGTGATAAAAGGGTAAAAATTTAGGGTTGTATGTATTTTTGTATGCTGTGTTATAAAAAAATAAAAACAAAAAATTTTGCCTAAAAAATAAAAAAAAAAATTTGGGGTGGACTACCCTTAATAGATGTTGGCCGATTCTCCACCCTGGCCGACAATCACGCTAAGGATCACAAAAATCGGTCGAGCCGTTTCGGAGGAGTTCAAGTTCGAACACAGTGACACGAGAATTTTATATATTAGATAAAAGCTAGTCGCGAGAATACATCTGGAAAAACAAGTACATATCTGAATAAATCTAATCTGCAATATCTCGCGAAAAGCTTTTATATGATATAAAATTGTAACGATGTATACATTAGTGCATTACCAGAAATAATTTGACAATGCACTACCGTGCTTTTCGTTGCAGTTCAAACTATAAGCTTTTATGATTATTTCATTTGCGTAAAACTGACAACGTAAATAAGCAAATTGATATTTAAAATATAAAAATGTATGTTTGCAATTCGAACACATGAGGGGTAAAACATAATAATAATTAATAAAAAAAATCGATTAAGCAACACGTGCTGCCCCTATTCGCATGTCTTATTTCGCTTATACCAAACTTGATCTCTTATTCGAGCTACGAAATAAATTCGTTAGCGTAATGCAGAAAAGGATGGGCCATTTAGTTGTAGCGCCGACAACTGCTTTCGTAACGCATTTTCGTCTCACTCGTTTCAAATCTCAGCGATTCTAAAGAATTTTCACTTCAAGAAGTGTATATGGTAATTTTGAAAGAATATAAAATACAAAAGATACTACATATCAATTCCGAATACCTTTTGCATGGCCGTATAAATTTTTATAAGATTAAAGTAAGAAACGATCAGGCATTCCACGTGATGGTAAGTGGCTACTGCCGCCCATCGACACCTGTAAGCAACTTCATACAAAACAGGGGTTGTATTTGAAGTCAGTCACAGATGCTTCGCTACTTCCGAGAACTAAGATGTTCACCTCATATGAAATTGAGCCGGCAACCATTTCCTTCCACCGAAATGCAAGAACTGCTTCACGTTAGGAATAGGTGTGACAGTGGTACCTCACCGGACGAAGTATACTCGTTCTACCTTCAAAATTGATAGTCCAAGGATAATACTTTATGAAATCAATACTAAGTAATGAATATTCTAAACTTATATCAAAATAATAACTCAACATCGAAAATTAAAAAAATATCCAAGTTCGAAATGTTAAAACAGAATAACTAAATTAAAAGGAATTAATATAATTCATAGCTCAAACAACAAAAGTCATAACTAGAAGAAATAATTAAAATTAGTTCTCAGCTTCTGTTCCAAAAGTCTATAGCAGATGTTGAGACATTCTAACATTGAACTCAATTATACAAATATTTATTTTATATAAGTATTCGTTGGCCGGCCTTCGTCCACATAGAAACAATCAATTATGCTCATTATTCTTAGGTACTTTGATCTACAATTTTCGTGTTAGAGGACACCAGTTCATTTGGAGATCCCGGAGGCCTCTTCGCAGCGCAGAGGTCGGCCAACAGTGCGTTTTTAGTAGATAAGAGTCCCATAAAACCTAATTTCCACGGCGAATTAGTGATGGTTTCTCCTTCAAAAAAAAGGCACCTTTTTGTTTCTGACAGTTTTTAGCATATGACCATTAACTGTTTTGTCAATCCATTTTATGTTTTATTAATATATTATACACGTCAAAATGTATCCCGAAATACTACATGTATGAGCTAAATCTAAGAAATTACATAAGGCTGTATTGTCTCTGAGTTTTAGGGAAGTTCAGATTTCATCATGATTTCTCAGTTGGGCGCCTTTTTACTCTCATTATCTCACCACAAAGAGATGAGAGATTACTCTCCCGCATTAAACTGTAAACAAGTGTATAAGGCACCAATTTTATCAAAAGCGAGTAGATATAAACAATTTAAAATCTGTATATGTAGCAATATGGCAACGTGCAAGAAGCGAATTTATTACGAAACAAAAAAATAAAGATAGGTACGTGGGTAATGTAATAACCTTATACCATATCATATTTATAAATTTATAATAACTCAATATTATTATTGTAACTTAACTCCCCATTATAACTGTATGCCACCCTTGGATATCTATAAGCAACTTCATATATTGTAACACAGGGATTTTATTTGAAGTCGATCATTTATACGTTGCTACTCCAGAGGACTGACTCGGTTCCTTATAAATACAGATTATTTCATTTTCTGTTAAATCTAATGATATTTAATTTAGAATACGTATATCACATTAAAGTGCCAGAGAACTCGGTCCAGCAGAATTAGAGGCAAAAACTTACATCACTAATTTAATTAAAGATAAATATTTAATCTGCATTTCGGACAAATTAAAGGATCCTAAAATGAGGGAAAGGATATAATTGACAGCACAAATAAAAATCTTTAAATACTTTGGCCATGTCATACGAAACCAACACTCTATGGACGACTCATTGTCCAAGGGCAAATGCAAGGTAAGCGGTCACGCGGTCGATCACCCACGCGTTGGACAGACATTATAAACACGGCGACACAAATTTCCATCGTCCAATGTGCACGGAATGCTGAGGACCGTAATAAATAGAGGCACATCGCAAGAACTGCACCATCTAAGGATGCATCATCGTGAAACCACGTCCACTCTGCCAAGAGTGAACGACTGAAGAGAGAGAAATATTTAATCGCATTCCGCTCGCTGTCGAACAAGTTATCTAAACTGCCCATAGGTTTCTAACTCAACAGCCTGACAGAATTTCCTCCGTATATCAAGTAGATAAGGTTGATTTTAGTTCACTTTGTCTTTCATCATTTTTCTATACTTGCAGTAGAGAAGATGAATTGAATGTGTTTCAGCGAATCGTTTTGTTACGGTGCCGCGGTTGCGATTTGCTTGAGTGTTTTTTATTCGTCGGCCTTGATGTTAATTGAGAAGCTTTTACGGTTCAGCGTGTTTACTATGTTTATTTTTCCTTCTTATCTTATAACGAAAACAACGGTAAATTACTTATTTTCACTATTGTTTTGTACATATGCACTGCATATACTGTACATATGAACTCTATTTACAATGAACGCAGCATAATTTTATTTTTATCAGACTGAAGAAGCATTTTTTACAGTGTGGAAGTACCAAACGAGCATACAGCCCACCTGATGGTAAGTGGCTACTGCCTCCCTTGGACATCTGTAATCAGTCCCAAGTAAGATCAATGTCTCACATAAGGTTAGACACAGATGCGTTGCTACCCCTGAGGGCAAAGTTACCACACCCTTCAGACCAGAACACAACAGCGCATAACACTGCTGTTATTTTATAGAAATAGGTGTAGCGGTGCTTCCGGAGCCGAACCACCTTTATTTTATCAGATTGAAGTAGCAAACGAGCATGCATTCTACTTGATGATAAATGGTTGCTGCCGCCCATAGACATCTGTAAGTAACTTCATATAGAACAGTGGTTCTAGCTGAAGTCGATCACAGATGCGTTGCTACTCCCGAAAACTAAGATGGTGAACATATATAAGTAAGCCGGCAATCACACCCTTCCACCGGAACGCAAGAATTACTTTAAGCCAGAAAAATGTGTGGTAGAAAAACGGTGGTACCTGTCGAACTGAACTGGTTCTTCCATCTGGTATCCAAATCTACGAATATCGAAATCCAAAAATATAAGACGTTACTCTTTATAAAATTGAAATAAACGAACATGCGATCCAACTGAAGGTGAGTAGTCACTCCCTATCATGGACGTAACTACCTCTACATAGTCAACTTGCTGCTGAAAATTTGAAACCCAATGCCTATATGCCCACAAACACGCGCGCGTGCACGCGTATCTCATATCCTAGAAGAAACCTCAGCGGCTGGCGATTCTCCTATCCCGCCTAACACCTCAGGGATTATGGGAGTGGCTGAAAAACAGGGCTACTCGAATCACCTCGATTTCAAGTCAACAACGCTGTGTCTATGTTGTAAATATAAATGTAATTTAAACTGTTCTGGCAATAAATGTTTTATTATTATTAAATTTAGAATATATCCATAACCTTCCGTCGAAACGTAAAAAGTCCTTTTGGCTGGAAATATCTACGGTGGCAATACCTTCTCGGTCGCTGTAACTTATAAATTTCAGTGTACTTTTAGACTTACAGATCTATTATGTAACGAACAATAACTAATTTAACGCGTAAGCACCCACCCTTTGTGTTGAAGACCATAAAGTAGGGTTCGAAACTAATAGTAATTAATACGTCGAAAATTTTAGGGTAAGAAAAACTAAATTTGAAATTATTCAAGGAACGACTTATAAATAGGCAGATCGCTCAAACCACACAAATACTAAAATGCGAGAAGAGAAGTAATTATACGCCAATATACGTTTTAAAAAAAAATGTTTAAAAATTATTCAATGAACTTACAAAAACTACGACGTTAAAATAACAAGATCTTACTTCTGATAGTCGCTGATAAATGATAGACTAAAGACTTCGCGTTTAAATGCGCTGCAAGGCAATACTATATTTTTAAGCACTTTGTCCTTATCTTCAAGAATAGCAACTTTTTCAGGAATAGTAATAGGTTGTTTGCAGAGGTCCATGGTTCACTTAACAATTACAATTTCGCCGAATCTTAAAGTATTTTGTTAATCCAATAGTGTTAAAATTAGACCTCAGTAACATCGTATCGAAGAACAAAATAAAAATAAAAAAATCACTTCGCCAAAATTCGATTTTTCGCACAGTTAGATAGCAGAATGAATAAACACGAAAAATGCAGTTTTGAATAAAGGAAATGCTGTCAACGTATCTCGTAGTGGTTCTACGACGTAGCAGTTCAGTTATTTGGCTACGGGCACGTAGCAATTTTACGCGTGCTACGGATTTTGAAAAGACAACATTATTTCAGGCTGAATAAACTTGTTCGTCGTTTTCATTCGCTCGCTTTTACAACCTGAATTGAACAAGTTTTGAGTATCTTTGTTGCTAATTTAAAAGTCAGGTTGCTTTTTTTCAGTCCCTTTAAACGACTTTACTTTTCACTTTTATGATTGTTTAGTATGTCACGAGCGGTTGAAATACTAAAAAAGAACAATTTAAATTCAAAAATTCGACGATTGGGTGTTACATAGGAAACGTTTGCTAGGTGGTGGAACGAGTATGGTTCGACCGATAGAGGGAGGGGGGTACTAGCGTCACACATATTTATAACGCGAAATAGTTCTTGCGTTTCAGTGGAAGGGATGGTTGAATCACTTTCAAATCAGGCAGCCACCTTACTTCTCGGGAAAATCAACGCATCTGTGATTGACTTTAAAATAATTGGTAACTTTGTTTTTTGTGAAGTTGATTGCAGATGTCCACGGGCGGCGGTGAACACTTACTGTTAGGTAAACTGTATTATAGTTTGCTACTTCAATCGTATCAAAAAAGTGTGTCGTCATGGATGGATTATCATTGTAAAGTAATAAGACTGTAGAGGGTGGAATAATGAAGAATAAAGTTCATCATTGATACCTGGAGGTATTTGAATTTTTCACTGGCATACATTGTTATCAGGATGATGTTAAATTCTCAGCAGATCAAAATCAATGATCTATTAATGTTCTTTATATTATTATATGCAAAATTATAATGTTTTTGAACATACATTTTTAATTATTTAGATGTGTTCTACACCAGTAAATAGTATGTTATAAAATTATTTAGTTAATAATGTACAACAAAATAAAATGAAAAACAATACCTAAATCCTATAGGTAATATAAAAAACTTAAGTCTATAAGTTTTATTTCAGTCAAACATTTCATTATTTGCAGTATTGCAACAAGAAAGAAAAAAGTAATTAAAATTTCGTGGCACAGTACCTTAATGACAATCATTATAAATACGCAGAAATCATTATGAAATTACAACTATTTTTCTGTCATAAAACGCTTGGTTAGGCTTAACCAGTAATGAAACGGACAGGAAAACTTTAATTAAAATTTTTCGGTACAACACATTAATGGCAGAAATTCCTACTATTTTTCTGTCATAAATACCTAAACACTTCTGGAGATTAATGTCACAGGTGTGAATAGTGCTCCAAAGAGGTCGTCTTTGATCGTAGAAGAACAACTCAAATAGACTCGCAATAAATACGTTTTATACGTAATGAAAGGAACAGATAAGCATGTAATTAAATTAGCCGTTTAAGTGACAGCCTAGCCATTTTACTAAATGACGATATTCTACTAGTTTCGCGATTTTTCTAATAATTTTAACATTCAATAAAAAGGCTAGACAAATAATTTGGATCTTAACTTACCAAGCGTATATCCTGAGCGCTTTAGCATTCGTTGTCAATTGTGTTATAGTGTCATATTTTCTCTTATATTTGACAGGTGTCAATATGAACAATTTGAAAAAATTTATTAACTCAAACGAAGGCTATAATATGCCTAATATTATTTTAATAAGTAAAATTAAATTATTTAATTTTTATCACTACAGAGTCACGAATAAGTTTTGTACGTGCTTAACAATAGGAAAAATAATATTTACCGTTGTAACATATTTTAAAAATATTTATTTTGGAGTCTGTTTTATTACTAGTCTGTCTTACAACACTTCATGTGGCCTAATAGGTGTTTGTACTGAAGAGCCAGGTCAAGATGAACATAGTCTTAATCCCAGTATGAATGATCGTACTAATGAGAGAGAGATTTATCCCAGATGTTAGGATTGTAGCGAATAAAACTGTAGTATTATCCGTCTTTTTTTACAACGTAGCATAAAATTAAAATACGAACAATCTACCTGATAGTACAAGGCTGCTACCGTTGATGGAAATTATATTCTACCCAAAATAGGATCAGGATTCTACCTGTGGTCGGTACCAAATACGTTACTACTCGGAGGACATAGTTGGAAATCCTTATTTAAGGCATTTTCTAACCCACAAATACAAGATAGATCATAGCAGCGCTTAACAGTGCTGTTACAAGGCAGACATTGTATATCGATATTGACATAGTATACATTGTATACACATTTCGATTGACTCTGTTGGGCTTGGTTCTTCTCAGAAAAATAAAACTGTGAAATCTCTAAAAATGATAGAATTTTTGGTTTGACATTGTAGGCACCAACGCCGCTCCTGTATCTGCTCAATTTGAAAGTATGTCTGTCTGAAAGTATACATATAGTAAAGGAAACATACTTATCCGTAACTTTAAAACTTACCCCTTAGGGATAGCACCGTATCAATGGCCAACCTCAGATGAGACTACGATCTTATCACTGGCCACTTACTATCTGGTGAACTGCTCATTTGCAAAATTTTGTTGTAGTATGGAAGTAGCAAACGAGCATGCGGCCCACCTGATTTTAAGTGGCTACTGCCGCTCATGGACATCTGTAATAAACCCTAGATAAGATCAAAGTCTCGGCTAAGGTTAGTCACAGATGCGTTGTTACCCCTGAGGACTAAGATAGAATGCCTCGGAATATTATGTCTCCCTTACCACACCCTTCAAACCAGAACACAGCAGCGCATAACACTGCCGTTATTAGGCAGAAATAGGTGTGGCGGTGGTACTTCCGGAGTCGAACCACAAAGAGTTATACCTCTGTCGAACACCGTTTTTTCATTTTATTACAAAAATCCAAGTCAAATCCTTGATCGAACAGACAAATAATTAATGAATTTATGTACATTTCTGTTCTTCTTAGGGGTATTGGTGTACTCCCTTATGTAAGTCTGTTATACCCACTACAGAACAAATTATGCGTACAAAACGCATTATTTCATTTTAGATAACTGAATTGAAGATTAGAGAGACTGCCGGGATTCTATTTAATATCAAATTGCTTACACAAATTCTAACAAAACACCCCAAGGAGAATCCAAGTAGTTCCATAACTGGTTAGACAACACACGTTGTGACACAACACAAACCGAACGGAGCCACTCTCCTAATTGTATGTCGTAGGAACTGAATGCAATGTAAATTGAATCAAATGGAACTACATGCATGCATGAGGGTGTGTTTTGTGAAATTGAGTGTAATATGATAAAATAATATACAGTTTATTAAAACTATTTACTATATCGTGCTCTTTATGAGTTTATTACGTTTCCTCAAAATAATAATTGTTCACGTTTTCGTACAGACATTGTAATTTGCGAAGTAAATTATGATTACGTACTTGGCAATGATGCGAAAAACAATGATTGTTTTGAGAAAACGTAGTACACTCGTGCTAAGGGCATTGCTGTAAACCTCAGTGTAATTTTTTCTTAAATCATCGCTAATAAATAAACTTCTATTTAGAAACTGTCAATAATTAAACGACTTTATTAAAAGACTTTAAAAAATATGGCTCCAGTTTCCGTACGTCCAAAAATAAATGTAAAAAAATGAGCATCAGTGAAAAGTCTTTCACTTATTTTTTACTATGGCCTATAGACTATATCTCACTATAGTCATATTGTCAGACACAAATCCCCTTTCAATAGTATTGGTAGCAGTAGACATACATATAAAGCAAGCATAGCCTCGCTGTCTGTGTACACCATAGCCGATCTATAAAGATAAGCAACGTCGGGTAGGTTGAGTGATGAATCGGTTGCCGCTAGAAGATAAATTTCACACGCTTAGACGACCATCCTAATTCCTTCAGGAAGCACCTCTGTTTTATATATAGAGGTTTTCATCCAATGGCCTCCATGTTCATTTACTAAATCAAAGTTATTATTATTTTATGTAATATAAATCCGAAAGTACCGCTGTACCATATACATTTGCAAAAAAGACGTTTTCTCACGTGTGTGTGCAATTTACATACGGCAGAAGCGAAAGTTACCAATAAATTAATTATAAAATATTTCCGAGAATAAGAGTATTAAAACTTATGCTTTTTTGAAAATCGATTAAGTAACAACTGTAGCCCATATTCAAACATATTATTTCGCATATACCAAACATGAGCTTTTGTACAAACTACGAAGTAAACGGGTCAAACCAAAATGACTAATGGTTTGACGACCCGCGTGGCGGAGCGGTCACCATACCGGTCTGACACGCAGTGGGTTCCGGATTCAATTTCCGGCCAGACCAGACATCTCAATGATGAGTTTAGATTTTGTTCTAGGTCTGAGTGTTTGTGTATTCGTCTTTGTGTGTCCATGGTACCCACGACACAGGAGAAAATCCTAGTGTGGGGCTATGAGTGCAGAAAAGTGTCTTTGTATCTTCAGGTAACATTTACTACTTTATTAAAATATTATATCTTTTTATATCTACTCTATCAAAAAGTATTCCGATTTAAAGTCAGCTTACACAATTTTAAAAAGTGTATCCGTCAGGCAAATTTAAAATATAAGTTATTATTTTTTAGAGTTTTTATTACAAGTAACAAGAACGTTGGTAACTAAAGAGCCGCTTTTCTAATTGCATAATGCAAACAAACAATTACAAAACAACGGTAGTGCTTAAAATTTAATTAGAAGCAAAAACAAATGAACGGCACCCCGGGAATATTTTCAAATGAAAGTGAAATTGGATAACTGTTACGAATTTTGAAATTAGCTTTAAATTAAATATCTCTTTGAAATACCTCACACAATCACTCTTTAATCCAATTATCGGCATGTATTGTTCAAATATACGAGCTTTTCAATTGGTTGAAATGCTATTTTAAATTGCGATTAGCGTTTCTATTCAGCGTATGTTCTCTTTTCATTAAATTAACGAAGTGCCTAGTCATTCGGGTACTGAATAAAATATAATTGGCAATTTTTACTATTATTTTTCAATATAATTTAGTGGTAGTAGAACTCTTTGTGGTTCGTCTCCGGAAACACTATCTGCATACCTATTTTTGCCTAATAGCAGTGTTATTAACTACTCTGTTGTGGTCTTAAGGATGTGGTACGATATACTTATCCAAGGTACTATAACTTAGTCCTCAAGGGTAGCAACGCACCGGTGGCTAACCTTAGGTAAGACCTAATCTTACCTGGGGTTGATTACAGGTGTCCATGGGTGGCAGTGGCCACTTACCATCGGGTGGACTGCATGCTGCATGTTTTGCTAAGTCAATATTATAAAAAAGTACTTCAAATAATTTAATATATTATCTTTACTTAGTTTGTTAAAAGTAACTGTGGACATACAAATTTATTTGTCCAGTTACTATAGTATATGTATTTGTAATTATAAATTATTCATAAACT
>MOOZ01002529.1:1292-11737 GCA_002930495.1 Cecropterus lyciades
TCTGGGTGTTTGTGTATTCGTCTTTGTGTGTTCATGGCACCCACGACACAGGAGAAAATCCTACTGTGGGGCTATGAGTGTAGAAAGCGTTTTTTATTTATTTTTATAACTGTACGATTTCCACACCTATCGATACAACGAAGCAGGAAATATCATGAATTAAGAAATTCTGAGATATTTTGACTTAGCACCAATTCTTAAAAATATTAAAAAATGCGTCGATTCGTAGATAGAATTGAAACACTTCCGAAATTTAATTACAAATGAAACGCTACAAGTATTTCACTTTCAATATTATTTCACTATTGTGGGGCTATGAGTGTAGAAAGCGTGTATGAGTGTAGAAAGCGTGTATGAGTGTAGAAAGCGTGTAGGTGTTCTTTGGCGGCAGTGAATATTTACCATCAGGTGAACTGCACGCTCGTTTGCGCTTTCAAACTTATAAGTAACTAGCTGACCCGGCAAACGTTGTTTTGCCATATAAAGCAAAAACGCAGCGCATGCAGCGGAAGCTCTCATTAGGAAAAAAACTCTCGCTTTTGAAACATTCTTCATTGGTGCTCCGCTCCTGTAGATCTTAGCTAATGATATATAGCCTATAGCCTTCCTCGATAAATGGGCTATCTAACACCAAAAGAATTTTTCAAATCGGACCAGTAGTACCTGAGATTAGCGCGTTCAAACAAACAAACTCTTCAGCTTTATATATTAGTATAGATATAAGAGTCATCCACTTTATTTCCAAAATAGAATCATAATTAAGTATTAGCTTAAATAACGTATTAGTCGTTTCACTGAATAATTTCAGCATCAAATAGTGTCTTAATTAATTACTCAGCAAAATGTAATTAATGAATTACAAGTTAGCACTTAATTACAAATAGTCGGTCTAACCGATAGACTAAAATATTGAATTCTGGGCAATGTTATATGACTTGACTGTAAATAGAAGCTAATCTACGCATTAAAAAAACTTTTGGTTCCATAAAAATATCTTCTGTCATATTTATCTTTTACTTTTACTTTGTTGTCCGTTTGTCCGAATCTCTGTCTGTCAGAATACATTTTTTTAAGTCGAAATTTATATCAAATACATGATATCTTTCAGCTGTGAAAAAATGAAAATCGTCAGTTCGATCTAAGGATATGAACGTTCCTGTCGCTTATTTAGCGATGTTATGGGAATCGAACCTACAGGATACTTCCCGTTGATGTAGAAATAAAAACTTGGCAATAATTAATGTTTTGTACCGAATGTCCAGGAAATATAAAATATAAGAATTTATTGTTTCAGGAACAGAACCCTCATAGTTCAACTTTGTTCATGTTCTACTTGCATTTTGCCAAAATCTTGTTAATTTTTGTTATTATTATTTTTTTGGGAGATTAAATAGTATAAATGTTCAATACAACTCACGTGTAGAGGAACAGAGCTTTGATGACGTGCCACTTGAGGTCACTGTCGTCGGACCACGTTGAGGCGCACTGCATGAAGTACTGCACGTTGAAGCGCAGCTGCATCCGCCTCTGTACTTGCAGAACAACGAATTCTGGTACATCTGTGCGAAAAAAATACAATTTTTCATATGCACAAGACAATGCTTTATAAAAAAAAAAACATCAAAAATAAAACCGACTTCCATGTTACTAAAAAGTAATAAATAATTTGAATATATGTTATTTTAGTACATATACAGTACATAGTTCCGAAGTCGGAGAATTATAAACTATGTAAGAGTTTATAAAAACAAAAAAAACGTGACGAAAATAGATAACTAATTTTGTTTTTTTTTTTGGGGAAGTCGATTAAGATACTTTAACTTGGTAGAGATTTACGGGTGTTTTAATACATCTCACACGAGTTGGTCGCTAACCCATACTTCTCTGATTCCACTGGATATAACCCTATTCTAATGAAGACTTTAGTCCCCACGACTGGCATGCGTGGCAGTGGGTGTTGATGTTATAAAGGCAGATGCTGTTCTCCATGATGATGATGATGGTGATGATGGCCATCTCCTGGGTTTTGACCCTCAGTCACCTCTTACGACATCCACGAGAAGAGAGCAGGTGGTGTTATTCAATAACGCACAACACAACAATGACAATACGACTCTCTTATTCGCTACCTTCTTAGATTGGATTCCGGTGGCACCACCATCACACCTATGACCACCCATTAGTAGTGTTAAGTGCTGATAATTTCTGGTTTGCCGGGTAATGGAGACATACTTACACGGGGCATCTAAACCTCAAGTAACTCTAATCTTATCTGAGTTTAATCAGGTAGACTGCATGCTCGCTTGCTACTTTTGTAATATAAAAAAAATCTTACTGAATAGTAAAGACAGGAGCCAGATGATGAGGATGGCGGTCTTCGCGCGGCTGGTCGTGGACTTGAACTTGAGGGGGAAGCAAATAGCGTACCAGCGGTCCACCGAGATGAAGGTCAGCGTCAACACTGACACCGTCACTGATACTGACTGTAACAATGAAAAAGGTTTTATTATATTGGCATGAGAAAAAATAGGCCATGCATTTTTTCTGGCCAATTTGTGATGTCTGCTCAATTATTAGTTGAATAAGATTGCAAAATTTTCTTCTGGCTGATTTGTGATGTTAACTCAATTATAACTTAAAAAATGATGTTGTGAAATAATTATTTTGTTTAATTTATGATGCCTACTCAATTATCACTTAAAAATCTTCCCGCTAATTTGTGATGTCTTTCAATTGCTACTTAAAAAATGCATCAAAGAATTGCTGACTAATTTATAGGAAATGTCTCAATACTCAATAAGGAATGATATTGCAAAAACTTCTATTAGCTCATTTGGAATGTCAATACAATTGTGAATTAAAAAAAAAGATACTGCAAAAACGTGTTCTGGCTAATTTCTGATGTTCCACTGTTTCGTTTTATTCTCGACTCAAAATCAAAAGTAGCAAATTTGTTGATTGGTAGATTTAATAATTATTTAGATTTTGCGGGATGGAACATGTAACGAGAGGGGATCATAGCTAGACTTGCTAGCGTGAAGCAGTTTCTGTGTTTTGAGTACGGTTGGCGCCTCACTTTCATATAAGGTGTCCATCTTAGGAGTAGCAACACATCTGTGGCTTGAGATAGAACCCCCATTCTGTGTGCAGTTGGTTACTGATGTTGTTCACATATGTCCATGTGCGGCAGTGATCAGATGGACTTCTTGCTTGTTTTCAACTTCAACTTTATAAAAAAATATACATTCATCTTTCATGTTCCTTATACTTACTCTTATATGAAATATGTTAACGTCATTATTTTTAAAATAATTAAAGTAATATTATGCTAGATAAGCAACATTAAATGAATGATTTGTAAATTTTTAGCCGACTTCGCAAAGGAAAGAGGTTATTACCAAACTTTTAGGAAAATGACATTGTTTTAAAGCGCTCAAACAGTTTTGATTTCTCGCTAACGAAGCACTGCTCCCAAAATACATTTTCTCTAGCAAGCTGCATCTGTATTTGGTGAGTAATTCAGAGTACAGCTTTTTGAAAGAAGACTTAATAACTGAGATGGTCATTTTGAATGTAATGAGCAAGAGAATGTTGCTATGAATTTCTAGTGTAGGTACCCTTATTTTCTTTTTACCCGACTAGGGGCGGCTAATGTTTTTCGAGCGTATGTATGTATATATGTATGTGTGTTTGTATGTATGTCCATTCCTTTTGTGTATGTACGTATGTCCATGTGTGACATTTCATTAGAATCGTCTCAATTTAAAAAGTGACATAGGTTATATAATTTTTAATATAACGCCTGTAAATAGAGGAAAAATCGGGGGGAGTGACGACTTTTTTATTATTCCGACAGTAAAAAAGTCATCTAAGTACATCTAATACATATATACATTACGTGGGCGTTTAGGTGGGTAATCGAGCAAAGAGATACGAAGTTATCAGAGTGTCGATTAACGTCATCGCGACGGTGCTGCCATCTGTCAGAACTTGTGCCGCGCTTCGTTTACCGTCCAAACTAATGTCCGTCTCCGACTGTATGTATGTTTGTTTGTATTCGTATGTATGTTTGTCACTTTCAATGAACTAAACCTGAAGGCAATCAATATTTTTTATGCAGTTGGGTTTTTGTTTTAATATTTTTTAATGTTACTTGTTACGAGTAGTAGATACTATTGTGTTTATCGGTGATTAAAAGACAAATCGGTCGCAATTACGTTCTTGTTATTATATTTATAAAAATATTCATGTTAAAAATTCAAATTCAGAAATTCGATAAAATATTTCATAATTAAATTTCATAATTAAATTCATAAATTTGTTTCATTATATAGTTCATTAGTTGCACACTGCAAGCTAATTGCTTTTTATTTCTTTAACGCTTTAAAGGAATAAGTGCTTGATTTATTTAATAGAAGTTGCAAAAGAGCACGCAATCTACTTAATTAAAAAAGCCACTAATCATAGATCATAGACATCTGTAAAAAACCTTATATAGAACGGAGGCTCTATCTGAAGTCGATTACGTTGCGTAGTTACTCCCAACCGGCAATTAAAAAAAAAACACTTTCTATACTCATAGCCCCATATTAGGATTTTCTCCTGTGTCGTGGGTGCCATGGACACACAGAGACGAATACACAAACACCCAGAGCAAGAACAGAAATCTAAACTCATCATTCAGATGTCTGTCTATTCGGGGATCGAACACGGAACCCACTGCGTGTCATACCGGTATGGTGACCGCTCTCCCGCCGTCGTTACACCCTTCCTTGGAAACGCCAGAACTGCTTTACACTAGAATTAGTTGTGACGGTGGTACCTTCCCGGTCGAACTGCAGTCGTTCTACAACGTTGTAGGCCGTAGATAAGATTGGATCCCTAAGTGAGGTGAGTAGATATGTTTCGACTCCGTAGACTAAGTTTAAATGTCTCGAATATCTCTCGCTTCTCACACATATCGCGCAGGGAGAATAAAATAATTCAAAATTTCAGCAAAACATAATATTGAGTTAAATTCTTGAAACTGCTACTAACGTAGTCTGTCGTCTAGCGAATTAAAAATTTACGGTTTCGTGATACAAAGGGACAAACATAAATGTTACGTTCTTTTAATAACCGCGCGCATTGAGTCATTACTCAAAGCTAACCAACTCCCCAAAATGCGAACATAGTTTTGTTATTTCCACAAAATACATTTTTGAAGTGAAATTACTTTAAAAAATCGTTGCAGCTTAAAATTCGATAAAACGAAAATGCAATACGAAAGAAATTGTCGGCGCTACAACTAGATGATTTTACTTTGTATCTTGTATAAAAGCTTGTATAAAAGTTTTGTGTAGTGTAGCTGTAGTGATTACTTAATAGATTATTTAAAAATCATAATAATTTTAAGCTTGCTAAATAATAATAAACCTTAAATTTATCCTAGTACTCATAATACCCTATATCTATCACAATCTCTAGTAGGCTACTTTTCAGAAATAAGACGTCCAAATATTGGCTGCCGTGATTACTTTATCGATTTTTCTAAAAAGCATAATAATGTTTAAGCTTGGTAAAAAATAATAACCCTTACATTTATCCTAATACTCCTAATACCATATATCTATCTCAATTTCTCCTAGACTACTTTTCAGAAGTTTCACTTCTGCTGTGTGTGAATTGCACACACACACACTTCACTAGGTTTCATTAGGTCAATTTTTTCACTGTCTCTCTTAGGTAACATTCTCACGATATCTCTAAAGCTAGTTATTTGTGAAACTTTTCTTCTAGTTTCGCAATTATTTGGGCCTAACTTTCTCAATTAGTCGTTTGTGGTCTTTGTCTGTTTACCACGTCAGCAATTATTTACCTACGCAGGACGTTTACCGCTAATACGTGTTGGTGCACGTGAGAACCCAACTCACAGTTTATTTAGGGTACATTGATGGCATTACCTTAGCACAATACGTGTATATTTATTAGAAATATACTAGTGAGCAATCACACATAAATATTAATTAATTATTTTCAGAGATCAATAATATTTAGAATCATCTCTCTAGATGAGAAAACGACGTAAAATTTAAATTTGTAGTATGTTTTTTGTTATCATTCCTTGCAATTTTTATACCTATACCGAAGGATGAGACAGATGGGCTATCTGATGGATGTAGTCACCGCCGCCCATGGATATTTACAATATCAGAGGAGTTCTCAATGCGTCGTCAGCTTTGAATGAGATCTTTTGCATATTTTATTAGGAAACACAATACGGAGTTTTGATGTGGCAGCAATTATATTTTACAGTGTTCATGTTACAAATGAGCTGTCAGGCCACCTCATGGTAAGTGGTTATTGGCGCTTAAGGACATATATAAACAACTCTATAGAAAAAACTAGAAATGACTATAAAAGGGCTAGAAAAGGGAAAACCCTTTTCTATAGAAATTTTCTATAGAAACGCCTTATAGAAGAAGCCCTCCTATAATTCGCGAAAGAGATGCGTTACCTATGGTTTCGACTCTTATTCGCCTCCTACGACACCCACGAAAACTGAGGAATAGTGCTATTTTAGGCCGGCACCAAACGGCACTTTAGTTAAGGCTTATTATACGAAAGAAGCGAACAGGCAAACAACCTACGTATGTAGCCACTACCCACGAACTAATTTTAGGACATTCTATATTTAGTTCCGATCAAGTTTCAACTACGAAATTGATATGCGCTTCAATTAAGATATTGTTCCCGATTGTTACATGTCCTGCCAATCAGAATGATCGATGTCTGGTATCGGTGTCAAGTGAATTACTGGTTTGTCGTACCGGGATCGCTTGGTAGCTTACAGTTTATTGTCGAAATTCACAGCAAGTAACATAGCCAAGTTATTCGCTGCTGTGTTCTGGTCTGAAGAGTGTTATACCGGGGACATACTTGTAAAAATTCTAACTTAGTCTCTCAGGTTAACCTCAGGTGAGACTCTGATCTTATCTAGGGTTGATTGCAGATGTCCATGGGTGGCAGACCATCAAGTGGATTGCATGCTTGTTAGCTACTTACGTTTATTTTTGAATTTCACAAGCAACTTACAGAGCCATGTCTTAGGATCTGGTGCTATCGTTCTTTAATGTATCAGGCCCATGATCTATCAAAAGAAGACAATTCGAAGATTAGAAGCTTTTGTAGTTTGATAACTGAATATTTATGCCTTATTACATCAGCGAGTGCTGATGTATTTTGGCTTCACAAATAAGGTGGAATGCAAAGTCTTTATGACACCCAATGTATTTATGGATGACCTTAAACAATACTCAACTATACAGGGCAATCTAATCAATATCATGGGCGGAAATAAGCAGGATTTTATAAAAACCTGAAAGCTCTGCACTGGCTCTTAAATTGCCCTTGCTGCCCTTGGAAAAGAATAGAACATAATACTATTTATTGCACACTATAAATATACAAACATAACAATTACACACAGTGTAGATCAATCATATGAAATCGGCGGTCTTATTGCTAAGCAGCGATCTCGTCGATCGAGAACAGGAAAAAAATGTCAGTAGTTACAGGCTTATGTTAATTAACTCGGAGTACGCGTCTTCTCTCAGAATGAGAGATTTCTTAGGCCATAGTTCACCGCGCTGGCCAAGTGCGAATTGGTAGACGTCACACACCTTAGAGAACTTTTTTTGGAGAACTCTCAGGTATGCTGGTTTCCTCATTATGTTTTCGTTCACCGTAAAGCTGTGTTAATTATTTTATATGATTTCTATTATTTCTAAGCCTTTACCTTCATCGGTCTATAAGTCACAAATAGTGGTTTCATTATACACCTCGTTTCTTACCCCTAGAAATGAAATTAATACTCTCTACGAGAGACATTTAAGTACGCCCACGGCACACATTGCGAAAACCGTTAAGATTAGGAGGAAATGGAAAAATCTTTTCGTATAAAGGGAGTATCGAAGTGAATCTTACGGGAAAAGTTTTATTAAGATTAAATGGGAATTGCTTGAAGGCGTTACCTTAAGGAAGTAAATAAAATAGTAAAATTATTAGATATGTGTATTGACTACTTAGGGCGTACTATTTCTTACGTGAAGCAGTTCTTGCGTTTGGTGGGAGAATTTCTCTTTTTTTGGCAATTGTGTAGTTGCTGTTGGCTCTATTGGCTTTTACAGCTTCATCGGGGTTAGTTATAGCGAGTATAAAGCTCAAGCCGGGACAAGAAAACTGGTCTGGAAGAGGGGGATGGCTTTGGTCTCCGTTAACCAGGTTCCTTGGCCTTCCTCCTTAGCTAGAGGGAGGGACGGTTGCGGACCCAGCTATACCTGGAGTCCTGGCCTTCCGCGTCTGGTTTATATAGGGATTGCAGCTGACCCAATGGCACCTCCTGTGAAGTACGGACCTCGGCTTACGTCAGTTACTCTGATGTGGGGCACTGGTGATGCACAACGGTGTGTGTAGAATCTGTTGTTGTTGAGTGTGTGTTGGGGGCGGGGAGGGAGTTCCCCTTGCCGAAGGGATATATGAGGTTACCATGCTAGTCCTTGAGAATAGCAATGCATCTGTAATAGCCTTCAGGTAGAACCCCTGTTATATATGAATTTGTCCATGGGCGGCAGTAATTTCTATCATCTGGGGGACTGCAGCCTTGTTTACTACTTCAACCTTATAAAAAAACTGACCAACTGCTTAGATATCTGCTGTCTTAAAAAAAATCAAGTTTCTTGTATAGGATATATATTTATATTATATTTTAATTTCTTTATTTATTGTTAACGTGAATATATAATATTCTGCGAATATTTCAAGCGTCTACGTTATTAATATCGAGTGATAAAGTAACGTTTGTTGTATAGGAGCCCCCTTAAATATTTATTTACTCCGTTTTTAGTATTTGTTTTTAAAGCGGCAACAGAAATAGATCATTTGTGAAAATTTAAACTGTCTAGCTATCGCGGTTAATGAGATACAGCCTGTTGACAGACAGTCGAACAGACGGACAGAGTCATAGTAATAGGGTCCCGTTTTTACCCTTTGAGCACGGAACCCTAAAAAGAAGTTAAAAAGATATCGCAAGCAGAGTTTATTAGATTTCAAGCCCGATAAAACGTCCTACCGCGGTACACGGTTTATGATTCGATGCAATTTTCGTAGTGAGACAACATCCATAATTTTCCAGTTTTTATCTGTCTGTTTGTGACGCGCTCGTAAAATGGATTTATGGGCTATAAAGTTTTAGTTCAACAGGAAGATTATTTTGATACGAAGGTATGTGGATTGTCTATTTTGTTCAATTGTTATATTATCACACTTCTGGGGATGGACCATTTAGTGTTCCCAAACTGTAGCCAGGCAATTATAGTACGACAGCCGTAGAAATATCGTATTTTGGAACATTTGGATGATAATTATCGTATAACAACGTACTACGTCTGTCATCCAATCTCAGAATATTTCACAACCAAAATAAACTGTCTTCTCAAAATATTTGACGACCAAAAAAAACCTCATCTCAGAATATTTCACGGCCACAACAAGCGTCTTCTCAAAATATTTGACTACCTAAAAAACGTCATCTCCGAATAAGTATTATACGAGCAACACAAAATGTTATGCCCGAAACAAAAAATGTAAATTTTCTTCGTAATGAAATTTATCGTACAATTATAGTGTACTATTGTACACCGTACCTTGCTATGATATTATCGTACATGTACGACAATTATAGTACGGTTGGGAACACTGGTTATTTGTTGTGAGAGTAGATTATAGTCATCCATGTCCCTGGGAATCGAACTTGGGAAAATTAACTTTTTGTACGGACATTAAGAGACCGAATTACAAATCACGACATATCGCCGTCCACTTTTAAATTTTTACTGAATGAAGTAGCAAACATGCAGTCCACCACGTGAGTTGATCACGTTGATGCATTCTTAGTCTCGAGGATAAAGATAGTCGCCTCATATATCTATAGGTAAGTGGGCCTCGAAACAAAAAAAGTTTTTATAATTATTTTTTTATAAAAATATTGGATTCTTTATATAACATAGAAGTAAACGAGCATGCAGTCCGCTTGATGGTAAGTGGACATCTGTTAGTCACTTCATGTAGAACCCCGTGTTCTATTCTTTCTGAAGTCAATCAGAGATGCGTTGCTATTCCCGAGGGCTAAAATAGTCCCGGCAACCACACCCTTCAATCGAAATGCAAAAACTGCTTCTCGCTAAAAATAGGTGTGGCGGTGGTTTCTATCACAATTATTTTTATCACTAATCTAATTTATATACTAAAATACAATTAAATCAATTTACCATCTTCTGGATTTCGTCCCTTAGCGACATCCACGGGAAGAGAGGGAATGCTATTCAAGACACACATTATTTATAGATAATAGACAAATAAAATGTTATTAAACTGAAGACTTTGTTTGTTTCAACGCGCTAGTTTCT
>MOOZ01002529.1:14240-25014 GCA_002930495.1 Cecropterus lyciades
GATAATTTCCCTGACAGCGTTAAACTTAAAGGAATTTATACGACCGCGTTCAAGCCTCTGTGGAAAACTACATGAGAAAAATGGATACGAAATCCCACAAAATTGCCCCACATTACTGAATAGGGTTGCCACTTTAAATTTTTTCAAACTATTTTTATTATTTTGTATTTTATAACATACATTTTTTAAATATGATTAGGTATAATATATAAAACGCTACAAAACATCGAATATCGATGTTTCGTAGCGTCATATATTTTCATTAACTAACTGTACCCTGCTCGCGTTGCTACGCCACCAATTAAAATAAATTTGAATAACAGTGACATCTGTCGAAAATTGGTCCTACTAACTCAGAAATCATCGTGGGCTCATGCACTACTTTGCTAAAAATCATCACATGATCAAATGCATAGTTTAAGATTCTATAAAAGAAATACAGTCAAACATTCATATTATTTTATTATTTGTTATTTTGCCATGCTAATTGCACAGACACTTTATTATCTTTTATACTTTTTTCCTAAAAAAGATTGTTTCGACAACCCTAGCCAATGTAATCAAATATTCAACGAGTCGCCAATATAAAAGTAATATCAATGTATTGTGAACAGCTATTTCCTAACATTCAGAGGATATAGAAAACTGGTTGTAGGTACTTATTCTAAATCTGATTTACTTGTTTAGTGGGAGTGTATAAAAGTGAATATCTATTTTTGTGTACACAAATAAATTTATCTGTCCATTTATTCATGAAAGGAATGATATTTAATATCAACTCAATATAAAAAAGAAAATAGAACAGAGATTCTGCCTGAAGTCAATCAACAGATCAATAATAACATATTTAATTTCAAGTTTCTTTATGAGTTTAGTGTAAATAGTAAGGATAAGTGTATACGATACTGATAACAAAACATCAATTAATAAAATTTGTCTGTCTCTCTGTTTATTCTGGGTAATCTCTGAAACCGCTGGACCGATTTTGACGGGACTTTCACTATTGGATAGCTGATGTCATAAGGCGTAACTTAGGTTACTTCTATTTTAGAAAATGTAAATAGGGTTCCGCACAAAAAATTAAAACGTATGCCACCTACCGTAGCAAAAGCAGATTCATTATAAATCAAAGTGGCATACGATAACGTAATCCTTTAAACAAATCTCAATCAGTATGACGTATAAAATTAGGTTAAGATGTACGTGTAAATAAGTTGTTTATTTATTAGCCGGTAAATCTTTAATTGTATGTACATTATTATTTCAGTGGAGACTATTTTCTTGTTTGGTATTGTTTAAAGCGTGTTTTCGTAGACGGGTTTTAGTTTTTTAACTTTTTTTCGTAACTGTCTAATTACTGGCTTTCATTTGATACCCATATTGTAGTGATAGTAAAAAAGGTGTCCCTTCCCACCTTTTTCTTCTATTTACACAAGCAAATACAAAATATAGCTTGTGTAACTACAAACTTAGACGATACTAATGACATATGTCACAATCCGTTTAGCCGTTTGGGCTGAACGCGTGCCAAAGACATGGACATACATACATACACACGTTTGAAAACATTACCGTCTTTCTGACGCAGTGGAGTAAAAAGAGAAGAAAGAATTGAAGGAAAAAAATGAAATGAAAAATAGTTGACTTTGTTTTGTGAGTTTTAGACTAAATAAATAACATTTGCTACACTTATAGCTCCACAATAGCTATTTTCTCCTAAGTAGCACCTACACTCAGGAGAAATTAGCTAGTGATGTTCGCAACACATGTACGCAAAGGCACGGACATGTACGCAAAGACGAATAGATAAACTCTGAGACCCAGAACAGAAATCTTCATTCATCGTTCAGATATCTGTTTGACCAGGGACCGAACCCGGAACCGCCTGCGTGTCAGACCAGTATAGTGACCACGCTAGCGAGGGGTACCCCTCGTCGTTAAGTGTTTTATCTTCCCCTATTTACAGATGTCGTCCATTTGGGACCTCCATCAACATCAATTACTACGCGTCAATTTGATCACCATTATGTTAAAATGCCTTTTACAAGGTGTCCCAATAATACCTAACAGGATTATTAAGTGTCTTCCCGTCTTCCCGGAAACTTTCTACAGTGACCTTTTTACGAACTTATTACGTTTCTTGAAAACAATTATTATTTTGAAACGAATTTTTAGTAAAAGTTTTAGCCCGTCATTGTAAAGTAAATCGCAAGTTACGATCGAAAAGAAACGTTAACGTGAAAAATACATTGCGACGTATTGGCGTGGACGTAAACGATGATTGTTTAAAGGAAATGTTAGAAACTTACACTTACTTTAAGTATTAGTTAATAACGTTTCTTTAAATGTCACAAGTCGTCGATATAATTAAACTTTATGTATAGATAGTGTAGTTGTGTGAAATTAGGCCTCTCTATCGGAGATCCGAGGTTCGAATCCCAGGCCTTAGATTTTTCAAAGCGTATTAAACATTAATCATCGCTTATTTAAACTGTGAAGGAAACCTAAGCCTGCGAGTGCTTAAGCAAAAAGTTTTCAAAGTGTATAAAGGCCACACCTATCCTATAGCAAAACAATTTTCACATCATTACAGGTAGGACAAATGTACAAAAAATACTCTCCTGTATCAAATATCTGTGCTGATTACAATCGAGCTAACGCATTAATTGAAAATGTTGATATTTTTCATTACACATTTCGTGGTCTCAAAAATAAATTTTTAGAGAAAATTTCTTTGTTTGTAATGTAAATTCTTTGACAGTATCTCTACATTTATATACTAGACCCGCGTGGCGGAGAGGTCACCATACCGGTCTGACACGCAGTGGGTCCCGGGTTCGATCCCCGGCCAGACAGAAATCTGAACGATAAGTTTAGATTTCTGTTCTGGGTCTGGGTGTTTGTGTATTCGTCTTTGTGTGTCCATGGCAATCACGACACAGGAGAAATCCTAGTGTGGGGCTATGAGTGTAGAAAGCGTGTGTTTTTCTTTTTATACTAATATTTCATTATATTTTATCTATATTACATACCATTAAAATAACAAAGTAACTGCTTTAACACCAAAACTAGATTAAAGAGATTGCTGTACATGCCTATAATTGGCTTATATATAAATATTATCTGCCTGGCTGTATGTAAAATGTATATGTGTTTGTTTGTTTTGCTGTTTACGTGTGTTTGTTTCTACTTAAATAAATAAATAAATAATAAGTCTCCCGACTTGTACTTAACAGGTGCAAGTTGCGAGACTTCATACGCAAGAAGTCATCCAACTTGCACTTGGCCAGCGGTAGACTCTGGCCTAGTGCAAGTGGGATATGGCCTAAGCCCCTCTGACTCTGAGAGGAAATCCGTACTATGTAGTTTTTTTAATTGATACACAAGTTAGATTATTTTCACTTTTTTCTAAGTTGGATTAGTTTTCTCTGCATTGATTTTGCATCATATAATCGACATTTGATACGTTACTACGTCTCAAATCTTCCCGACGAATCTGTGTTAGTGCGATTTTGCATATCCCGGGATATATTATACAAAATTCTGATATTTCGTCATTTCTTTCTAGCGTGAAGCAGTTTCGGTGTTTCGGTGGAAGAGTGTGATTGCCGGCTCACGAGCGTCACAGAGAGTACTATGAATGTGATCTATTCGCGGATGACTAGACTAAGATATTGTCGATATGCCTGAAATTCTGTGAGCGAAAGTGTGACTGGTGATAGTTAAGTTATAAATTTTGCAATGAATTTATTGTTTAATAATGTTGAAAATTGTTTTTTTTTTCTTTCTTAATTTTATTCATTTAAACTTTGTAAACACTTGATTATAACTATTTTACCTATATTCAATATTTTTGGTTTAATTGTATTTAATTGTAATTTTGTTTGTATTTAATTTAACATTATTGTAAGAATGTAACCACATTGTGTTAATAGTAGAACTGGTAACCCGACCTAATTAACAATAAATAAGTATGAGGCGACCATCTTAGTCCTTGGGAGTGAAACATATCTGTGCTCGACTTCAGATAGAACTCCTTTTCTATGTGAATTATAATAATAATAATAGTATATTATAATTATAGATGTCTATGGGCAGCAGCAACAACCTACCATCAGGTACATACACCTTCTTTCTTGCTTTTGTTACATCAATGTGATAAATTCGGCAAAGAGTCATCTTTTTTTCATATCTCGCCTATGCGAAGGGAAAGAAGGTGCGACCCGTAAACTCTTTCCTTATGTTAGAACCGTTAAATTTGGAAACTACGTTCATTTTATATTATGACACTCACTAAGAAAGGATTTCTTGATATTCCACACCGAACATAAATAAATAGGGTAGGAAATCGCGGGAATCAGTTCATTCTGTAACGTTGTTTGATAAGTCAATTTTAGAAAGTTACGAAATCTAATTTTATAAGTCACAGTTCAAAATGAATTATATTATTAGATTTCTAACTTAATCCAAAACATTAAAGTGCTGATAGTACTTCGGTATAAATTCTTAAGGACTTTATGGTTCAATTCAGTGCCCATTTTCGTCAACCCATTATTGTCCTTTTGCTGGGTCGGGACATTCTTTCAGATTGAGAGAGTTTCAGGCCATAGTCCACCGCGCTGGCCAAGTGCGAATTGATAGACTTTACGCACCTTTGAAAACTTTTTGTGTGAAATATCTATAGGCGCACGTAAACCTGATTGTTGGCGTGGCGATCGCCATTATCGGAATTATTAAGTATCGAAAACTAAGGGCTGCGGTATTAGTGCGAGGTACTGTTCGTAGATGATTCGTAGTAATTTTCATTATGCTATATATTTATTATGTCGCAATCTTGTCTTTTATGCATATTACTTGTACTAACACGATGTTTCACATGTATCAGGCGTCTTGTGACGGCTATTTTTTTAAAGAACTCTCAGGTGTGTGGTTTTCTTTGTGATGTTTCTCTCCGCCGCTGTGCTAACTAATTTCTAATACGAACATAATTATAGAAAATTCAGCGGTGCCTGGGATTCGAATCTCGGAACCTCGATTGATAGGCCTAGTTTAACCATTATGAGGCTATCACTGCTCGGAATTACAATAACCTTAAAACCAAAATATAGCTGAACTCAAACCAGTTTTAAGGCAAAAGCAGGTGCAAAGAGGTTTGTAGTCCAATTACAAAGGGTTCTAGATATAGACATTCAGGGACATATCCGTAGTTAAAAGCTAAACTGAGTTTACCTAACAAAGTTACTCCGTCAAAGTGTATCAGGATATTATTTGATAACATCAACCTTTCGCGCTGGCTATAAATAAATCGATGGAGAAAGATGGTCCCTTACTTCTAAAGTACTGAATACTAATTGATTTATCTCTCGATAAAATTAGTGTGCTAGCTTAGGGAGATACAGGTTGGCAGGTAAAATAATGGAATTATTGCTGGGTGATATTGAGTTCGGTTTTCGTTCTGAATACTGAAGAAAATATGTTAATTTTTAGGGTTCCGTACCTAAGGGATAAAAACGGAACCCTATTACTAAGACTTCGCCGTCCATCTGACAGTCTGTCCGTCTGTCTGTCACCAGGCTATATCTTGAAATTTTCACAGATCATGTATATCTGTTGTCGCAATAACAACAAATACTAAAAACAGAATAAATAAAATATTAAAGGGAGCTTAGTAGAGTGCCGTCAAAATTGTAAAATATCGGAATCCAGAGCCATTAAATGAATATTTATAAAAAACTATTGGACTGCATTGTTAAAAGCTCAAATAAAAAAGTTAAAAAAAGAAAATGTCTGTTCTTGATTGTAACAATTCATAAAAAATGTATCTACTGAATAATGAGAGAGACAAGGAAATATATTTAGAGCAAAGATTTCAATTTTATAGCTAATATGTTCATAGTTACTTAAATGTTATTTTTTTTATATTTAGCAAACAAAAGGTTACATCAAATAAAAACATTATTTTTAATTACCGTCGTCGTCATTGATTTCTTTGAAATGGATTGTAGGTGAAGAATTATTATAGGTGTGACCAAGCAAGATATAGTGCGATCTAATCCACTTTTCCTGCACCCACAAGATACTCTTCTTCCTGTTTTGCAACGTCCAAAACATTATTTTGATGTGAAACATCTATAGGCGCACGTCTATAACCTGAATGTTGGCGTGGCGATCGCCACATTTATTTTAACGCCATCTGTTATACATTGTCTGAACTATTAAGTAACGAACAAAACTAAGCGGGCTTAGTTCAACTTATTGCGGAGTACTGTTCGTTGATGGCGTTATTTTTATTATGCTATATATTGAGATCCTGTCGCAATTTTATGCATATAACTCGTTCGAACACGATGTTTCACATTTGCCAGGCGTCCTGTGACGCCTTTTTTTAATAAAAATTCTCCCTCCCTATGGTAGTTCTTAAATGTACGTAACAATCCGCGCTATATTGAGCTCCTAGAGCCACAATCAAATAAAAATGTCAGATTCCAAATTCAAAAGTAATATATTGTTTATTTTAATTGCAACAGTATTTATGGATAGACTAAGAATACAGTTTTATCCTTATTATTTCAGATATGTAAGCTGTTTGTTCTAACTGCACTGTGGTTAAGCGTCTTGATATTTATTATTTTAAATTAATTCATTTAAAAGATAAAAACATAAAGTATTATTTACCTGGCTCTGCTGTAAAAATAGGGTTTTGTGTTGTTATTATTCATGCAAGGCAGCAATATGTCATTTGTTTAATCAACACACTATGTACATACGCGTCCATTTGCCCTCTTCCTTGATGATTTGTCATTTTCATCAACCTACCATCATCAACCCATTATTGTCTGGGCCTGGGCACGGGTCGTCTCTCAGAATAAGAGAGTTTTAGGCCATAGTCCATCACGCTGGCCAAACGCGAATGAATGGACTTCACATACCTTTGAAAACTTTTTTTTGGAAATTGTCAGGTTTCCTCACCATAAAGCAGTAAAAATCAATTTCTAATGGTGTGTATTAGAAATTGATTTTTACTGTTACTTTTTTATCCCATAAATATCAATATCTGCTGGTGTTTGCAAAATTTTCTTTCAGGGGATGCTTTCAGAACTTAATGTAAGCTTTCAAAGAATTTGAAAGGGATAAAAGCTCTTCTGACTAATTTTCGAAACCTAATTCGATTTCGTTTGCAATCTAAAAGCCTTCACTGGAAGGTTCGCGAGCGTATATTAAAACCCATTTTATTGGAATCTACACTATTTTTAGTTAGTAAAACTAAAAGCTTAAAGTTAAATGCTGACGTCAAGCGTTAATCTTGAAAACTGTATTAGCACATGTGCGGAACCATGTACGGATTCCTTTCACTATATAGAACAAACTTATACGAAGTTGCTTAATTAGTCTATAAATAGCTATATGCGTTATTAAACTCAAAGTAAGAAAGACTAATAATTGAAGGATAATAACCGAAAGCACCACCGCCACACCTATTTCTGCCTAATAACAGCAGTGTTATGCGCTGTTGTGTTCTGGTCTGAAGGGTAGTAAGGGAGACGTAATTTTCCGAGGCATTTCATCTTAGTCCTCAGGGGTAGCCACGCATCTGTGGTTAACATCAAGTGAGACTGATCTTATCTTAATCATCCAAGTAAAACAGATTTTATGTTAATGTTGGTTTGGTTCATAGGTTTGGATCATTGACGACCCACGTGGTGGAGCGGTCACCATATCGGTCTAACACGCAGTGGGTCCCGGGTTCGATCTCCGGCCAGACAAACATCTAAATGATGAGTTTAGATTTCTGTTCTGGGTCTGGGTGTTTGTGTATTCGTCTTGTGTGTCCATGGAACCCACGACACAGGAGAAAATCCTAGTGTGGGGGTATGAGTGTAGAAAGCGTTTATGTTATGTTAGGTTTATGTTCACAGTTATAAAGACAACGCTCATATAAGACAATATTGTCATCGTGATCCAGGGAAATTATGCCGAGTGCCGATTTCAATTCGTTTCGTGTGATGTTTCAATATTTTGTTTCAAACGCTTACGATTTGGCTTCTTCCTATTCGATAGGCTCAGTCTATCAGTTTTTGTCGGAGGCTGACTTTAACTACATATTACAAAGATATTCATAAATAATGTCCTAAAGCTGATAGGAATGTGTGAGTTCCCCACAGCGATAATACTTGTTGCCTCAGTAATGGTTTAATTCATATTCATAACTTTGTCTAACAAGCTTTTCCCCTTGGGTTTACTTGAGTAATTGTTCTATCTGAACGCAGCTAATATAATTATATAGGCGTGAAGACAAAAGCTTTCAATTTAAACATAGTGACGCTCATTTTGCTGTAATAATTAGGTAGGCAATTCGTAATTTGATTGCGGCATCTTTACTTGACACACACCAGCACATATACAAAGACACAAAAATACACATACCCACCCAAAACACACACCTATTTTTGTTTTTATCCCAATGTGTTTCTTGGTTTGAAGGGTTAATGCACAAAATGAGCCACAACTATGTTCGTTAGTTACCCCAAACTAGTACATCGTTAAAAACATTAAAACGAAACACTCAACTGCTTAAAACCAATTTTTTGAATTTTTGATCACAATTATATGTTTTAATTTAACGCTTATATTATTAGCTTTCATTCGATACCCATATTGTTGTAATAGTCAAAAAAAGTCGTCCCTCCTCCCTCCCTTTTTTCTCTATTTTCAGGAGCACATTTTAATAAATTATATAACCTATGTCACTCTGCCAACTGAGACTGTTCTAATGATATGTCATATGTTACAATCCGTCAAGCCGTTTAGGCTGTAGCGCAAGCCAAAGAAATGGAAATACGTACATACAATCAAACGTACATACGCTCGAAAAACATTACCACGACGACCCGCGTGGCGGAGAGGTCACCATACCGGTCTGACGCAGTGGGTCCCGGATTCGATCCCCGGCTAGACAGACATCTGAATGATGAGTTTAGATTTCTGTTCTTGGTCTGGGTGTTTGTGTATTCGTCTTTGTGTGTTCATGGCACCCACGACAATCCTACTCTGGGGCTATGAGTGTAGAAAGCGTTTATGTTTATTGCCCTCCTTCAGTCGGGTAAAAAAAGCAAAAAGTATATTACCACTAATATAATCTCCCAAAAATTAAACTACTATAACACTTTTCCGCCTTATAACAACAGTGTAAGGCTACTTTGTTCTGATTTAATGTTATAGAATTGCTATTCAAAGTACCGTCAAACCATTATTGTCCCACTGCTGGGCACAGTTCTTCTCACAGATTGAGAGAGTTTCAGGCCATAGTCCACCGAAATGGCCAAGTGCGAATTGGTAGACTTCACACACCTTTGAGAACTCTTTAAAGAACTCTCAGGTGTGTAGGTTTCCTCACGATGTTTTCCTTCACCGTAAAGCAGTGATAATTAACTTCTAATACTCAGATAATTTTAGAAAAATCATTGGTGCGTGCCTGGGATTCGAACCTCGGGCCCTCGATTGAGAAGCCGAGTTTCAACCATTCGGCTAGGGATAGCGCTATTCAAAGTAATCTGTAACAAAAACAAAATTCCAAAAAGTAAACAACTTTGGGAATTAGAATTCATTATTTAATTATGTAAAGAAGTATTACTTCGGCACCTATTTACATACTTAAAACGTATTTTTATATCGGTACTTGCTAAAAGCAATAAATATCTTTTAGTAGACATTTTCGTGTGTCCAATATTTCAACTAAACTAGAAACTTTGCTCTATATTCGTAAATTCAATGCTTTGGACGCCATTTTATTAATAAAATATGGATGAACTTTACATTCGATGTAGCTAATGTCATAAAACGATTTCGTTGTTAGGCGGAAGATACGCCTGACGTGGAGACTAAATCAGGCAAATTACAAAAATTAAAAGGCGCCTCTAATATTTTTGTAAAATCTAAGTTATGTGTAATTATTGTCCGACCGACGGTGGATGTTTGGCTGAAGCCGATTATTCGGCTATGGCTCCAACCTTCGGCCGAAGCCGAAGCCAAAAGTTCAAAAACCATAAGAAGGTCAGTTCTAAATTAAAACTGAATTTCTTTACGATTTTTTTAAACTATTTTCATTCTTATTGATCTATGTAGATTGGATGTAAATAACTTCTAGAGCAGATTAAAATGTCTGTAATAATGTATATTATTATGTAAAGTAATAAAATAATGTAAATTTCATACACAATTGGCGAAGTAAGCCCACAATGGAATTTTCACTTAAACTTGCGCTTCACCATCTCCATCGCGGAAGCGCGGAAGCCGAAGTTTTTGCCGAATGTGATTTTTTTGGCCGAGGCCTTAGCCCTGAAGCTTTGGTCGGACACTATGTGTAAATGACGGATTCAGAGAAAAAGGCACTTCTGTCAATTTTTTTATACGTCTATCTCGCTCTGTTGCGGTGTCAAGGCAACTGTTAATATCTTCTATTAAATTAAGATGGTAGTTATTTACACCATTTTTTTTTTCAAAGACAAAAATAACTTTATACATTTTTTAAATTATGTACAAGTAACATAATTTAAAAAATCTATTCATTTAATAAAATTGAAAAAGAGCTATAACGTCTATCATTTGCAATGTTAACGTGTAATTGTTTTACATTACTTAACTTCGAAGCACTTCGCATATATATATTTTTTTTTTATCGCGGAGAAATCCTCATGGATCCCCTTCCACCCGGGGGAGTGAAAGGGGTATGTCGGACTCTTACCGACTAAAACTCCGCGGCGTTCCTCTGGACGTT
>MOOZ01002531.1:38084-50461 GCA_002930495.1 Cecropterus lyciades
CGTACCATCAGTGTGGGTTGGAAATAATAGTTTGTTTTGCTCTCAATACCCAAGGATACGGTGCGTGTCGATACATTGAATTTACTTTGGGATCATTGTGATCTCAATGTTCGAAAAAATATTCGGAGAGATAAATCAGTTTTAATTTTCAGATGGGTTGCTTTGATGGGAATGTGCTGTTAACTTTACAATTCTCTAAACGACTGTAATCTGAAGTGTAAATATGTGTGTTTGTCTATTTCTTTGGACTAGCATCGTGGAGGAACAACTACATGTATTTTGAAGGATCTTGAGGTAAAATTTTTGGAGAAGACTTTTAAAATTATTTTATTATGCTTTGATTATAGCATTGGCGGATCAATGGACGGGAGGAGGCTTAGGGAGTAACAGTTCTGGCGGCATTACGGTACCTCACATCATTCTTTAATTGGAGGGCCCCTCCAATTAAAGATTGATGATAGGCACTTTTTATGGGAAAAAAAAAAACAGAATAAAACCTTTATTTTCGCCGTTCTTCCTTTAAACGGTGACAAATTATTTGTTAAAGCTTATCATCGGCTGGGTCAAGTTAGGTCCTCCTCCCAAAGGTAAATCTTGGATACGTCACTGGACTACAGCACATATGGATTAAGTTGGAACGTAAACCCCAGTTTATTTCAAATGTCACCCTACTTTTTTGATGTTGGTGTGTGAAGAATGTTTCATAATTATCGGACCATCATAAAATAATAACTGTGATTGTCAGTATCGCGAGATAATCGTTTTTTTGTTGACGAAAGATAATTATTAGGAGTCACGCTATTTCTTGTTATATACTAATTTATGTAGTAATTATTATAGTGTAGTATAGTAGTTAATTTTATAAGTGAATGCTTTCTTAGATCATTCTACTAATTACATAATTAACATCAGTGAGGAATTTGATCCTTCGAATCAGATTGTGATTATTGATTCGCACCATAAAAACTCCCAAGTCCAAAAACATCAGAGTTTCAAAGTGTTTTGTGAGTGTTGATTTCAGACTTTTTTACTATTATATCGATAAGTCCATTGCCAGGCATAGACCTTTCTTCAAACCTGTTCTACGAATACACTTACCTGTGCCAATAGTAGAGGACAATATCTTAATAAGGAAGAGAGAAATTGAGGATATTTTAATATTTATTTCTATTTTTATATACTGTTAGTATGTAATTTTTGTACACCTGGGCAATAGTCATGTGTAGCCCAGAAATAGTGCATCGGTAAATCAGCACGGCGGTTGTTTTGCAAGTAACTACGTTACCGTCGGGCCGCATGTGGGCCGGGTGTGTTGATATCAACTGGTACAGTGCACATTAGGACGATGTGTTGAGATACTGATTAACACGTGCCTCGTGAGATTTGTTTATTGACTTGCTGAACCGATAGACTTTATCCTGTCTTTACTATGAATTTTGAATTCGTTCTGGTGAGATTTACAGTTTGGTTATCTTTTCTTAATTTTGTGTGCTACTTTTTTTATAAGAACCTTCCCTTGACAATAACAAGCACACCAAAAAAAGTGCTAATTCTTCTCAATTCTGTTGTTCATGCGTGATGACGTGATCAAGGGAAATAGATTACAAGGTGATAGAACCAGTGGCTCGACCGGAGATATACCATCAGCACATAATTAATATCTATACTATTTCAATAGTTAAATGTCAAAGTGTAGCATATCTTGCCAAACAAGCGTCTAGTTTAGTCAAATGTAAGGCAAGATACTGGAGCTAGCCATTATTGCCCATGTAATGAACAAGATCGTTAAAAAAATATAAGGAATAAAGACAAATCCACTGAGTTTCTTGCCGGATCTTCTCAGTTGAGGTAGTGGTCCGATCCGGTGGTAGTGTGAGAAAAAATACTGTAACTGACAATTTGTAAGTGCCCCCTAGCGTGAAGCAGTTCTTGCGTTTTGGTGGAAGGGCCGGCGCATTTATATGTGAAGCGCCCATCTTAGTCGACTTCAGATAGAACCCCTGTTCTACATGTAGTTGCTTACAGATGTCTATGGACGGCAGTAACCAGTCACCAGGTGGATTGCTACTTCAGTCTGATAAAAAATAGGGATTCATTTTTTTATGTACATAAACTTCTTTCAATTCGTACATAAAAAAACAAACGCTTTCTACACTCATAGCCCCACAGTAGGATTTTCTCCTGTGTCGTGGGTGCCATGGACACACAAAGACGAATACACAAAGGCCTAGACCCAGAACAGAAATCTAAACTCATCATTCAGATGTCTTACTGGCCGGGGTCGAACCCGGGATCCACTGCGTGGCAGACCAGTATTGGACTATTCCGCCACAGGGTCGTCACAATCCCAAATATATAGGGAACGGTAATCAGTACGATTATATCAATAAATTTAATTTTATTACAATACGTCAAGCTAAGTTTACGATTTAGTGTCCAACTTTTTTATCTTCATAAATAGCGTCACATAAATGTGACGCTGTTTATTGAGTGATTCGATTTATCGAAGTATAAAAATATTCAGTATAAAATAATCGATGTCCTTGTGACATCAATTTTATGATATATAAATTCTCGTGACGACACATTATTTTTTTACTCAGCCATTTGTAATAAATACAAATTTTGTAATGACTTATTTATTATTATCATACCTCATCATGAATCCTGTTCCCCTCGTCACGCCACGTCATACTGGAAATCCCCCTCAAACCTCATGTTATTGTGGATACTAATTGTGGTACTTGGGGGAAATCATTTCTATCAAATTTTTAAAATTGTTCGTCAGTTTGAAACTGATAGCCAATTAAATTTTACCTTCACACTTAGGGCCCTTGATTGGATAGTCAGGCACATAAATGTAACCAAGGCTATGTGAGTTACGGTATTTAATTTTTAAGTATATGTGTGTGTGGCACCAACACTTGGGCAGTGTAGTAAATTTTGAGAGAAATGCAATAGTTAGTGGTAGTATTACAGTGAGGTAATGGGTTGCTGCTAATAATCATGATAAATCGACATTAGTTTACAAACAAGTGAAGATAATACTTGCAAAAATCAGGTAAAAAATAGTCTTACAAAATTGGTCCTTCGAGCCGGATTGACCTAGAATGTTCACAAACACATGAATATAACATTCCTGATCAACATATCCATTTTGGCTGGTCTCGCGGAACCACCCACGCAAACATGTCGTATATGAATCTGCATCCGAATGTGATGAGGTAATCTACGTGCGATCGGGTGCACCCGGATGTGATATTTGTAACGATGTGTATATATTGTATTTGGTAAAAGGCTCTCGGTTTAACGGTGTACGTCGCTCGAGATATTTAGATAGATCAAAGGTTATCAATATAAAGATTATATTTGTATCCGCGGATGTATTGTCTAAGTAATGGATGGAAGATAAATACTGACTTTAGAAAATAGCAGGTTATTTTTTATGCCAACAGGAATTTGTGGAACAAGTTAATGATTCTCATGATATCCCTGAAAAAGAAGGAAAAAGCGTAGAAGAAGAATTGAAGAAATATTCTTGGTTATTTGTAACATGATTGTTATATAAAATCAACGATTTTATGACTCTTTTCAACTCCGAGACATGAATCACATAAATATTAATATACCACGAATTATAAATCGACACCTAATAAAAATAAATAGAACGTTGTGTTTCTAGACCACCCTCTTAAATATGCACCCTCGGGTATTCCCAGTTATGTAATAATCGAATAGCAGTGATATATATTATGATGTGTCCAATGCCCTTGTACGAAAACGAAGGACGCGAACTCAGTGTAATGGTTCCCATACAGTTATTGACACTACGTGAAAGTAATGTAAGAGATAAATATTAGGCTAAACGTACTTTTTAATGTTTTTTTGGTCTATCGAGCCTGGTCGTATTTTTTATTTTATAAAATAATAGTAATAAGGTTTGAAAAGTGGTAGAACGAGTATGGTTCGACCGGGGAAGTACCTCCATACATCTTTATTAGCAGTTCTTGCCTCTCGGAGAAAGGGTGTGGTTGTCGACTTACTTTTATATGTGGCGACTGTCTGAATCCTGGGGCGAAGCAACGCTTCTGTGATGGAATTTAGTTAAACACCTGTTCTATATGAAGTTTGTTACAGATATCCATAGGCGGCAGTAACCATCTTTAATTATACTTCATTCCTATAAGTAAAACGTTCTAACGGTAAATGGCCAGTGAACATCTGCCATCAACCCTAGATAAAAAAGACGAAAGAAATACACTTTCTACACTAGGATTTTCTCCTATGTCGTAGGTAGCATGGACACACAAAGACGAATACACAAACACCCAGACCCAGAACGGAATCTAAACTCATCATTCAGATGTCTGGTCTGGCCAGGAATCGAACCCGGAACCCAAGGCGTGTCAGACCGGTATGGTGACCGGTCCACCACGAGGGGCGTCTAGATAAGATTAGATTACCACCTAACGTCGGCCACGGATATTTTGCGTTCTTTGTTTACTAAGTTGAAATGAAACGTATGACTGTCTTTCTCACCATTCCCTTAAAACTAACTAAGCACCGCCCAACACAGTTTTACTCATACAGAAATTAATTATTTCAATAGTGCCCGCGTAAAAACACAGAGATACACTAATTAAAAAAAAACAACACTTAAATTTACTCGTATAACTTATTTAATTTTTTGTAGCCACCAACTTGGTCCTTCGGACCGGATCGCGCAAAAGTACGATATTCTCCAATATCCGTTCTGGAGCGCGTAGTTCGATATCTAATTACATGTCAGTGTAAATCGGATCAGCTCAGTCGACCCTGCGATCAATGTGCGCGACGAACAAGGGTGTTGAATAGTTACATAAGCTGTTAAAGGGACCTAAGTCAAATATTCTGCACATTTTACATGGCATATCATAAATGTAATAATCTATCACCTTTTCTGGCCTTATAACATTAGTGTTAAGCTTTGCTGTGTTCTAAGTTGAAGTGTATATATAGTATATATATAGTTACAGACATTTATATGAGACGCTCCTTCCTTCAGTCACAGTTTGCAAAATATCTGTGACCCACCTTAGGAGGGAATCGACCTTAGATTTGGGAGGGTATGATGATGGCTAGACATGAGACGTTCCGAAATAGCTAGGCATCTGTGGCGGAGACACAGACAGGACTGTAATGTCCATGAACGATAGTGCTGATTTACCATCCAGATGGACTGAAATAGGTCTGTGTGTTTGCGTGATAGGTTTGATCGCACAATAACGATTACATGCCGCAGTATCGATATATAAATATTTTTCGTAAGTGTTGAAAAGGCTACGATATTTACCGTATATACAAAAATCTGGAGGCAAACATGTGTTTATAATGTATGTTTATAAAACTTCATTCATATTCCACTGTATATTTGTTTGTAGTTTTTACTTTTGTCTATTGGACGTTTACTTGGTTTGTTTTACAATGAGGCGGTAATTAATTTAATGATTCACTAATTTATACAAGAAAATGAGATCAGCCACGTTTCTCCGAGTCTCCAAATCAAATATTTTGAGATGATGTAGTGACGCTCTGTAAGTGTACTCGTCTTTCTTTTTACACAATGAATACATAAGATGTTTTGTATGAATGATACGAAAAACAAACATCCCCTCCTAAAAGATTGTTTTTTTTATTTGTATATTTTTAGTACCTAATGAAAACTTTCTTAGTAAGGTAAAATTAATTTTTTTCTTCTCTATTAATACAGGATGCGAGGAAAGCGGCGTGCGACACTTCGCTCGCGCAGGCGACCGCGAATTTGGAGCCGATCGGACGCATCCAGATGCGCACGCGCAGGACCCTGCGCGGTCACCTCGCCAAGATCTACGCTATGCACTGGGGCAGCGACTCCAGGTCAGTTTGGATTACATCGTCCAGGTCTTTTGCTAGGTCTTGCCACCACGTGGACAATTTTAGCTCTTTTGCTAAAAGTTTAACACCTAACATATGGTTAGAAAAATTCTAAGAATAGCCGGCCTTTGAAACCTTGTTGGAATCTCCCCTTAACCAAGCTATAGCCAGCCCATAGTTGTGTGTGTTAGCAAAAAATCTATACATAGATGTTGAGAGTACCACGTTTCCAGCAATGGAACGTAAAAAGTATTGGATCTACATTTAAATTACAGAACGTATGTGTAAGAATGTATGTTAAATTAGGATTTGGTTAAACATCTATCTGATATTATAGTTTGTCGTCTACTTTGCTGGGGGGGGGAGTGAAAATTTTAATAAACCCGTAGAGACTTTCGAATAACAAAGCTAGGAGTTATAAAAATATAAAAATAAAATATAAAAATCAAGTACTTGATGTTGGTACCGATCGGAGAACAAACTTTGCAATTTCTATCGTAATATTTGTAATGTATATTAAACTCCGTTTATTTAGTTACTTCTAATATGAATATGAACTGGTGAGTGAAACTAGCTCCGGATCTAAGGAGGGCCAAGAAGTGGCCTATGCCCCGGGCGGCGAGTCCTGAGGGGGACAAATTCAGGCTTTACAAATGAATGCACAAACCGTCATTAATTTAACTGTGACCAAAGAGACGTCCAGTAGGAAGTGGAATTCTAAGCACGAAAACTTTCAAATGTTCATAAATGAGTGGACATCTGAATTTGATGGCTGAAATGATGAAAAAGGTAAAAATAAATTGAAATGGACGGGGGCGGCATTTTTCAGTTTTTGCCCCGCCTAAAAATAATTGAAGAACCGAGGCTGAGTGAAAGGCCACTTTAAGTATAATGGTCTGCCGGGATGTTAGTTCGATATGTACTGTCAATACACAGAATTCACTATCAACGACTCCCACGTAAAATTATATTAGATTCAGGTAGAACAATAAAAATCTGTGGTAATGCTACGGTCGACAAAACAGGAAAATGTATGGAATGTTTGTCTGTTTGTAATTTGCAAATTAGATATTGTTTTATATTCATCGTCAACCCATTATTGCCCCACTGCTAGGCACGAGTCTTCTATCAGAAGAAGATTACTTTAGGCCTTAGTCCACTGCGCTGGCCAAGCGCGAAGTGGTAGACTTCAGACACCTTGGAAAACTCTTTTTTTTAGGTAGAACTCAGACTCGAACTCGGTGCAGGTTTCATCACGTATTCCATCACCTTCACGATTGTTTCCTTTTATGTCGCTTGTTCATGTTAGTCTGTTTTTTCCTGTATTAAAACACATTCCATTTGAATGTGGTATTATGCAAATTTTCGTTAGACTATAATTCGGATGAAAATGAAAAATGTTTGCATTTGCTCGCCATGGAATGAAGTTACATCCACTACGGCACGGGGCGGTCCTGCACGGTTTGGTTTTCACGTTGCTTTTTTACCACGGACGTATTAGATGTGGATTCAACTTCCTATGATATTCCTGGAGCGTTATGTCATGGGATTTTCGAGAAAGTTGCAAAAAAATACTCTTCAAAGCCGTCGATGCATCGGCGACTCATCTGTGGTTGGCAAATGTTTATAGACGACGATGACTACGTTCTATCAGGCCTGCCTTCTCAAAGCTCAACTGTAAATAAAGCGCGGGCGAAGTCGCGCGTGGATGTTAATGTAAAATATTTTTGTTTATGTTTATGTTTTGTAGTAAACAATGTGATCACTGCGAGTTCCGAGAATTTTTCATGATGCTCGTAAAATTTGTGTTTATGGGTTTTTACATGACTATAAATAACCTGTAACTCAATAAAAGGCAGTATATGTTAATATCGTTTTTCTATTTATAATCGAAACTATCATTAAAAAAGAAAAATTAACAAAAAATCCCAAAAAAGTAAAAAAATAATTTAAATAAATGTTGGTTTAGTGCAGGGGTAGGCAACTTGATCAGTGCTAAGATCGACTTTTTACCGATGAAACCCCATGGGATCTACCATTTATGTATACATCTTAAAATTTTATATGAAACAGTATAATAACTATACTTTTTCATTTAAATAGTATGTATTTTTGCTTTATCGCGATCGATTCGACTAATAGCCGCGATCGACCGGTTGGCCCCCTGGTTCAGTGCATAGTTATGAATTCGGCGCTAAACGTAATATATTTTGCTGCTAGCAGTGCATCATCAGGATGGAGGAATTGTATGGTCAAATTTTTTATAATATCGACGTCATTATAAGTTGAGTTATATCAAATTTATCAAAATAAATGCCTATAAAATTATAGTTTTCTTTGATTTCCCTTAGATTCCGTCATCAGATCCTGACTTAGTGACAATGGTATCAAACTACAAGTATACCCTACCGAATACAAAATCGGTCGAAATCGGTTGAAATCGGTCCACAGTTGACGTAGAAATCGTTGTACATACATAAAAAATATTTACCAACCGAAATGAAAACCGCATCCTTTTTAAAGTCGGTTGAAGAAAAGATAATTAATGTATATTATGGTAAGAGGTATACTTGTTCGAGAGGGTACAACTTAGTCTTCAGGGGTAGCATCTGTAGCCAACCTTATTAAGAATTCCAATCTTGTCTGGGATTGATTACGGATGTCCATGGGTGGCAAGGGCACGCCCTCGGATGAACTGCATGCTCGTTTGCTAATAAAAAGCGACTGTTAAATCTTTAGTCAGTTCAGTTTACGAGCGATTTTCGAGGAACTTTCCTTGACGTAAACGAAATCTGTATGTATAAAAATAAATGAAAATAGAGTATCCGTTTGTAATGTCAAATAACAGCATTTAACCTAATATCAAAGATGTATGGTGAAAGTATATATGATGCAATTAAAGAAAAGAATTAAGATTTCCGTTTTATCCGACTAATCTCCGTAATGGCTGCGCTGATTTTGACGGGACGTTCACTAACAGATAGCTGATGTTATAAGGAGTAACTTATTCTTCATTCGTTTAATTGAAATTGACAAAAAATATATAGATTTCCACGCAAATCTTAAAACTCGCGAACTCTATTTTTTTTCTTTTGCGTTTTTTTCTCAGCTGCCTATTACTATTATTGCTAAATGCATGTCAATTAATCTTTATAACGCGTGTAAAACCGCGGGGCACGTCTAGTATAGTTATATAAACTTTTTGTTTAGTCGTTGGGCGATTGGCTACGCAGTTCGTGCTGCGTGCGTAGTGCGGACGTGTTTTCCTTAACCACTTTCCGAGTAGCTAATAAATGCTCCATATACATTCAATAACAATGTTTTCGTCGAATAGCGCCAGATCGTTAGTCTCGCCGGTGAATAGATTCGTTTCTTTGTAAATACGTAGTGGTAGAACTATACCTATTTTGTTTCTGGCTTGGATGGTCTGATAAAGAGCAAGAGAATGGATATTACTTTATTGTGTTTTTGGTACAATAGGTGTTGGGATAGTCTGATGGAGACCAGGAAAATAAACGTATAAATTAGTAATATTAGACATTTCGATCATTTTTAAATTTTTTGTCTGTCTGTATGTGTGTTGGAATCCATATTTCAAATCCGTATTTTTTGAACATTTAGACTTTATTTAATTAAAAGTAGATGGAATTTCCAAAATAAATACTAAATGTTACGTCTATCGTCTCTATGTATAAAAATCATGACATTTTTAATGCGGGGCACATGTAGCGTAGGTAATTAATGCGTTTAAAATATTCATTGAAAAATATACATTTAAAAATATGTAGCAAATGGAAAATTTTGTTATCCCATGTTATAAAAAATTATCATATAAAATGTATGTTTGCGTAGTTTTAGAGTAACCGAGATTATTTCTGCCTACCGGTGTTTGTGACTAAACTAATTGACCACTAGCTCCTGCGGTTAGTCAGTCAGTCGATACGCTAAACATGTCTGGTGGTATAGAACATACATGCTCATCTATAGAGGATTTAATTCCTTTTAGGATTCCGTACAGAAAGGACCCATAAACTTTACCAGGTCGGTTCAATATAGCTTAAACTCCTATATTGAGAGGAGACCTGCGCCCAGTAGTAGGATAATAATAGGTTGACGACGACAAAGGAACTTTTACGCCAAGCTTTCGTCCATGCGTCCATCTGTCCGTCTGTTAATAACAATAATATTAAGAAAACTTAGATAATATGTGTATAAAAACGAACGGTGAAATGTGGAAAATTAAAGGTCCACTAAATGGCAGAGCGTTAAGGGTATTATTTATCAATAGGACATACATAAGGGTATACATAAGCACTTGATAGCCAAGTTCGTACATCCAACGCTGATACATCTCTTCTTCCACAGGAACCTGGTGTCCGCCAGCCAGGACGGCAAGCTGATCGTGTGGGACAGCCACACGACAAACAAGGTGCACGCGATCCCGTTGCGTTCGTCGTGGGTGATGACGTGCGCGTACGCACCGTCCGGATCGTACGTCGCTTGCGGCGGGCTGGACAACATATGCTCGATTTACAGGTAACGTGTGCTCGATTTACGGGTGACGTATGTTCGATTTACGGGTGACGTTGGTCGATTTACGGGGGACGTTGCTCGATTTACGGGTAACTTATAATCGTTTTACTGGTTAATTATGACAAGTAGTGACTAAAAGGGACCTTATTCGAAATATCGACAAATTGAGATAAATATTTAAAACTACTAATAACGTAGACTTAGTAACGTATTTCTAAAATCTCTTTAAGAAAATCCTCTGACTGGGAACACAAATTTAGTTATTGTAACAAAATGCTAATCTTGCATTATATCCCTTTTGATATATACAGGTAACATGTGCTCTATTTACAGGAACTATTAACGCAAGCTCGATTTTACATTTGTTCGATTCAAGCATGTAACACTGTTCTTGCCTGGGTCTGATTACTGATGTCCATGGGCGGCACTGGCCACTTACCATCAAGTGGTCTGCATATTCGTCTGCCTTATAAAAAAAACAATGTTATGTATGTATGTTTTAGAAAAAATGCACTGTTATTGTCATAGAATTCAGTTGAATATATGTTTTTTTCATTTTATTGCATATTTATTAAATATGTCTATAATTTGTATGTCCGTAGCCTGAAGACCCGCGAAGGCAACGTGCGCGTGTCCCGCGAGTTGCCCGGCCACTCCGGCTACTTGTCATGCTGCCGCTTCCTCGACGACAACCAGATACTCACCAGCTCCGGTGATATGACTTGGTGAGGATGTAACACGTTGTGCCTTCTGTTGAGGATTATTCCATGAATCCAGCACTTGATGTCCACTGCTGGATATCTTCCCGTGATGGATGTTTATGCCAATAGTCACAGTCTGGCATGCGTGTTGGTGACCGCAGTGGGCGTTGATGTTACATAGGAAGACGCTGCTGTAGATTTCCTGGATTTTGTTCCTTTATAAGACATCCACGAGAAGACCCCCTCTTCTGGGGTGAGTCTATCCAAGAACGATACTAAAAATACATGTATTATTTGTATCTACTTATGATATGTAAAAAATGTGTATTTTAAATAAGTTAAATGATAGAAGTAACAAGAGAAGACAGAAGAGTACGACGATGAATTAAAAACAAAAATTAGTGTATATGACCAGCAGATTTCAGTGTAAGGCAAAATTAATTCTGTTGCTTTTTAAAATTCAATGACAGTACAAAAAGGAAACATCCAATCCATCCATCCGCCTTTCGGGGTCCACTAATGGACAAAGGCCACTCTTGAAATGATACCACTTCAACCGCCTTTGTCCTCCCGTGTTGACTTTAGGCTCGCCACCATACCGGTGAAGCTGTAAAGGCCACTAGGGTCAACAGCAACTACACAATTGCAAAAAATGAAGTTTTGTGCCGTTTCAATCTGACTGTTTCTGCTATCTTCTTCAGGTTATCGGTCCAACTAGTCCAGGGGGTAATCTATGCTCTTTCCTAAACTTCTGTGCTCCTGTTTAAACGCATATTCAATACAATAAGCAATATAATGCCCTCAGAAGCGTAAACACAGTATCACGAAAAAAAATTTTATTTTTATTTTATGGTTTCAGATAGCTTAAGAAATTATATTCCTTAATCTAAGCCAAATGATGGAACTTTTGCTTTTGAGGGCAGTGTAGCGGCACAGTATAGTAAAGTATGCAGTATTGCGTCTTGATAGAAACGTGCTTATACGGCGCGCCGCGAAATCTCGATCTGTATATCCACAGTCTATACCGTCCATACCTACAGTATGTGAAGGTGGTAGAACTCTGTGGTTCGACTCCGGAAGCACCCATCGCCACACTTATTTCTGCTTAATAACAGCAGTGTTTATGCGTTGTTGTGTTCTGGTCCGAAGGGTATGGTAAGGGAGACATACTTTTCCGAGACATTCCATCTTAGTCCTCAGGGGTAGCGCGTATTCAACGAAATCGAGAAGTGGTAGCCCTAGCGCGCACGT
>MOOZ01002531.1:77384-89820 GCA_002930495.1 Cecropterus lyciades
TCCCGCAGCCCCTCCGCGTGGAGCATGGAGCTCCTCTCCAATAGCAAGGCGCGCCAGAAAACACAAAGGCGCGCCTTCCCTCCAAGGCCCTCATCCGCAGGGCGACAGACCAACCCCCTAGACCGCCACCCAGGGGCCGTGGGCATGGGTAAGCCGACAGCTGTACACCTCCCGCACCTAGCGGCGGATCCGTTCCTTGGCCCAGTGGTTGATTTATCTGTCCAGCCTACGTCTAGTTCGTTGTTCTTTTTAAGTTCCATATACGGTTAATATATGGAACCTATAAATATAGGCAGGTCATTATAAGGAAGTTTAAAATATTTGCAAAAAGAACTAAATGTAATAAGAAAGAGGTCAATGTTGCCGGTGGATAAGGTACGGCTCTACGACTCCTCTGGTGTTGTTAATGTTCAAGTACTGATGATTGTTTTGTACGGTTTATGACGATGACTGCTTTCTACTGTTTAGTTAAAAACAGAAATACAGAAACAAAGACTTTAGCTTTGTAAGGGCTTTCCAATAGCAGTGGTCGGCAAAAAAGGTAGCCTCTCTGAAATTTTCTCACCCGATGCTAAGGTGGTGTTCCAGGATGAATAGACTTTCTTGATTAAAAAATTTTTTCTCGCCAAGCTAAGGGTAGGGGGGGGGGAAGGTGTCTCTAACCCTTACTCCTTTCTCTCATATGAGTTCTCTTATGTGTTCCACGATAAAAAGACTTTCTCGACAAAAGATAAAAAGGTTCTCCAGTTTGAAAACTGTTTCTTTCCTCGTCTATGCTAAGGGTGGGCTGTGACACCTTATTCCCCTCTGATATGCTCCTATGTTTTTTAACGTACGCCATTTTTTAACGTAGAGGTTATCAACCCCAGCAATTCGTTAGACATCGGCCGTCTTTAGCTAAATAGGCTAATGGGCCCTCAAAAATTTTCCTAGTAGGAAGTAACCCAAAAATATTCTTAACAAAACACGGTCAGTTTAACTGACGTTTAGTTGTGAAGAGACTGACGGATGGGCGGTTTAACCCACTTATTGGGAAATTCGTAATGAACCTCGCTTTTGCATTAATATAGTAGGTATAAATTAGCAAATATATACTTGGTGTATAAGTAAAAGTTAGTACATAATACATGATATATGTTACCTACATACGATATTTTTCGACGACCCGCGTGTCGCAACGGTCACGATAACGGTCTGACACGCAGTGGTTTCCGCGTTCAATTCCCGGCCAGACTAAACATCTAAATGAAGAGTTTAGATTCTGTTCTGGGTCTGGGTGTTTGTGTATTCGTCTTTGTGTGTCCATGGTACCCACGACACAGGAGAAAATCCTTGTGTGGGGGGCTATGAGCTCTATGATATTTTGTCTTTTATACAGGAAATGTTACATATGTTAATCATAAAAGCGATAATTATGTAGCTTCCTGTAATCTCTATCATGACGAGAAATTATTATTCTAATCAAAACAATCAAATTAAGAAGGCGCTTACAAAAACCTGACATAATTTGCGATTGATTGCGATAGCCTTATTATTCTTATTTTTTTAATTACAACATAAGTATTAACAAGTTTTAAAAGTGTTTGAAAGATTCAAATTTTGTTCGAGTGCACTAAGATAAATTACACACTTGATGAACAAATCAAGTTAAAATAGTAGTAGTTTAAATAAACACTTCTCTTTAATAATATCTCCGTTTATTCCATATCTATGTACATATTTTTAGGAAGTAGAAATGCTACTGCTGCCCATGTACTTCGGTAACCAATCCCAGATAGGATCAGTCTTACCTTTTTTCTTGTTTTCGAGGGGGTAACCTTCAAAAGGTACCTGACGTCGTGGGAGCAACGCCAGGTTATGCAGGATTTTTACCGCACTAAAACCCCTTCGGTGGCTGTACTCGGCGCTGCAAAGAGGACTCCGTGATCTCCAAAGGAACGCAACCGGAGTCCTCTGAACGCATTGCCCTATCGGGCTCCACCCAGTAAGCGGCTGGGCCCACCGCACCGTCTGGTCTTTACAGCGGTATGCGACCACACATATTGCCGTACTTCCCGGGGTCGCCTAGCTGAACGGTTCGAGCTCCCACTCTTGCCGCCCGCAAGCCCAGAAGCCCCTTTTAGGCGCCCGTAGGATACCGTAGCCCTATTCTAATCCCGGAACTACAGGGACGGGGATCAGTCTTACCTGAGGTCAGCTACAGATGCATTGCTAAGTTGGACCTTGCATAAGCAAGTCTGTTAATTGACCAGGCAATTAAAATGCCGGAAGAGACAGTTTGCATGCATATGAAAATAAAAATGAGCGGTATATAGCAGCCGTTGACATTTGCTGGACTCAGCCATTAGCAAGCGCCCTAATTTATGACTGCCATTAATATCAAAGAAAGTTCATCCAGTGTGTTTGGTTAAACGAAGGACGTATTCAAACTCGTGATTATTTATACTCACCGATCATTAAACATAACTGCAATAAAAATATGAATTAACTTAATTAAATCAAGTTCATTTGTAAAATTCTTCAATAAATATTTTTACAATGAAATACATTTTTACAATAATTGCAAAATATTCAACACATATGTCAGAATTCTGAAATTGAATGCAATATCTGAATAAATTATAAGTATACTGTCAGATCATTATGTTTAGATCATTTATCATTAAAATCATCAATTAAATAAAACTTAATACCTACCTACTATTTTCCAATTCAACAAATTAACGAATCATAATTAATATAAATAATAATGAAGTAATTATTTCATGTCAATAAAATCTTTTACTGTGTATTTTTTCTATTCACCAAGAACACCATTACATTGAGCTAACAAGATATTTTATCAAGCGCTTAAGTTCACTTGTATTGCCATAAATCAGGCGTTGGGCGGTCTCACTGTTAATCAATAATGAATTCTTACGGATAATCCAGTTAAAAATTTCATATATCTATCCATCAGCCTTTTGAGGTCTACATAGGACATAGGCCTCCCGTAGGGCGCGACTCTAGCCAGTATAGTATTTTTAGTGTGTTTAGGACGGTAATCGAATAGTGAACTTCAGGAGCGTTGTAACAATTCTCTTATTTTACCTACCACCTTGTATATTTGTTTATCGTGTTTAAATACTATGTTTTCCAGTAAGTAAAGAATTAATAATACTTCGGTTTATCTCAGATTGAGATAATGGGACTTTTCAAAATGTAAAAAATCAATGTGCAAAAATGCGAAAAAAAAACAATTATTATAATCATTATAAAACATGATCTAATACGCGGTCTCTATAACGATTGGTGTCATGAAGGTCTCCAGGTTCGATCCTGATCAGGCAATTATCTAGAAGATGAATACACATTTCTGCTCTAAGTTTCATTATGTGTTTGTGTATTCACGACAAAGGTAATCTTAGTATGGAGCCACAAAATCCATCCATGTTCCGTAAATTAAACAAAATAATTACGTATAACGACGGGAAGGACATGCAATAAATAAAATACACTTTTTAGGAATATTTGACTATTAAATTATATTGTTCTCATTCTTATTTTAAATATAATGATAGCTCTGCCAAACGTCAACCACCACACCTCTCCTCTCCTCATCCCTCTCGTCACCGCACCTCTCCACAAAAGAGCATCTCACCACCGCTACGTTACATACGTTTCTTAACAGTTATCCTTTTCATTTGAACCTACGACGAATATTTATAAGTACCAATACTCTTATTCAGTACCGTTAACATACCATTGTTTACTGAACATGTAGGTAGTTACACACAACGAAGCGTTGGCGGCTGCGGGTTCGATGCCCGGCGATTAGGACTGCGCCTAGGTCGACGGTTTATATTTAACTTCTAAAAACATAACCTAGTAACAAGTACTCTGTGAGTGGTGTATTGAAAATGAATTGTAGACGCTTTTTCAATATTACTTTATAGCTGAATCAGTTCTTGCGTTTCGGTGGAAGGGTGTGGTTGCCGGCTTTTTCACACACACACACACACACACTTTCTACACTCATAGTCCCACAGTAGGATTTTCTCCTGTGTCGTGGGTGCCATGGACACACAAAGACGAATACACACACAATACATACATACACAAACACCCAGACCCAGAACAGAAATCTAAACTCATCATTCAGATGTCTGTCTGGCCGGGGATCGAACCCGGGATCAACTGCGTGTCAGACCGGTATGGTGACCTCTCCGCCACGCGGGTCGTGGGCTTTCATGAGACGTTCATTTTAGTACTTGGGAGTAAGTACTTACAATATTAACGCATCAGTGATAGACTTAGGATAGAATTTTTCTATAAGTTACAACCAGTGACCACTTATCATCGGGTGACTGCATGTTCATTTGATAATTCCATGTAATAAAGAAAGGCGAAGAGTTGAATTAAATTTTCACTCTCTCTCTCTCTCTGGTTACCTTTGTTTCTTTAATTTTGCTTTCGTGGATTGACTCCGACGCCATGACCGCCACGTTTATTTCTACCTACTGTGTTTTAGGTTGATTAAAGAGGCACAAGTGGCATTCCAACTTAGTCCTCAAGATTAGCAAAGTATTTATGCAGCCTCAAGTACTCTAACTTGGTTACAGATGGTCCATGGGCGGCAGTTGCCATCATCAGGTGAACATGCTCGTTTACAATGCCATGTATAGGCGTAGTACCTCTAGAGTTGAACCACAAAGCCATCTACAACCTTGTTACACACAGTTTGACCATAGCGGCGTTTAGATGTCCATGCAGGTCAAACGCCTCCTTTATTTGGCGATAGTCCAATTGGTCTACTGCCCTCTGAATCCTTTGGACTAGAACTAGTAACGCTAGAATATATTGTCGCTAACGGGTCTCAGTCCGGTTAGAGACCAGCTCATTCCTACTTCAATATGCTAAAAAACAACGTAGAATTCTCAATAAATTTAATATGGAATTTGCGCCATTTGGCACTAACATTGAAATCAAGCAAAAATATCACGTTTGTAGTATGGGAGCCCCCTTAAATATTTATTTGGATCTGTTTTTAGTACTTGTTGTTACAGCGGCAACAGAAATACATCATCTGTGAAATTACAACAAGCTATCACAGTTCATGAGATACTACCTAGTGACAGACAGACGGACAGCGGATTTCTAGTTAATAAATGTTTATGTATATATATGTATGATAATTGTAAAATATGTTTTATTCATAAACATAACGAACGATTCATAATTATAATGTTTTACCAATACAATCATAGATTATTCGTCCATTAGAAAAATGAAAAATGAAATGAAATCAAAACATGTTGTTCAGAAGTAATTAATATTTCATGTAAGTCTCTGAGTGGCGTTTTATATCATCGTCGGCCATGCCCAGTATTTTGGCTCCATTTCAAAATAATTTATAAGTATGTACTCATTCTACAAGATTTAGATTGTACGCGGCATTGAGGAATCATTTCACGCTAGATTCTAGTTAGAAAACTGCTTATTTTATGACTAGTAACCACGCAAGTAGTTAAGTCCATCAAACAATAAAATTGCAGCAAATTTTTGGAGTAGTAAAAGACCTGACTGAATGCAGTCGTCTTGATTGTAAGTGGTCACTGCCCATGGCCATCTGTAAGCATCATTTGTAAGCATCATCTTGAAGGTGGTAGAACTCTTTGTGGTTCGACTCCGGAAGCACCACCGCCACACCTATTTCTGCCTAATAACAGAAGTGTTATGCTGTTTTGTTCTGGTCTGAAGGGTTTGATAAGGGAGACATACTTTTCCGAGGCATTTCATCTTAGTCATCAGGGGTAGCAACGCATCTGTGGCTAACCTTAGGTGTGACTTTGATCTTACCTAGGGTTGATTACAGATGTCTATGGGCGACAGTAGCCCATAGGTGGGTTGCATGCTCGTTTGCTACTTCCATGCAATAAAAATAAATCGTCTTATAGAAGACATATACATATTATTCATAAACAACGGTAATTCTATCTGAACTCAATCACGATTGCGTTGCCACTCTCGACAATTAAGGTCAAATATGAAAATGATTTCATCACAACGATACGCTTCATCATTTAAACATGTAATGGTTATTTTTTATATCATATAACATCAAAAATCAGAGACGCGTGGCTTTTTTTCTTTTCGAGAGGGAAACCTTCAAAAGGTACCCGGTGCCGTGGGAGCGACTCCGGGTTATGACGAGTTAGGACTCTGGGATCAAAGGATCGCAACCGGAGGCCTCTGAGCGCGTTGCCCCATCGGGTTTCACTCAGGTGAGCGGCTGGGCCCGTCGCACCGTCCGGTCTTTACCACGGTGTGCAACCACACATACCGCCGTCCTTCCGACATCCGAAAGCTTTGAGTGGTAATTAATACTAAATTATGTGATCTGTATATTAATACGCAGTAGGTCACCGTTCCGTACGTTGTAACGAATCGTAATGAAATATATATCGTTGTTTTCGTATTACGATGCAGACTTGTTAAATATATGTTTCATCGCGATATGTGTAGTGGTATAAAGATGGGCGTTAGTGTTCATATAAAAAATGTATGGGTATCGGAAAACACATTCAGTTTTACCATAATTTGTAATTGGTTATCACATTTAACCTATCGTTACTTGATATTTCTCGAAAATACAATAAAAATCACTGTAATTTATGGGCGTACATGGTTTTAGAGGTCCAGATTCGCCAGAAAGGCAAGAAAGGAAAAAAAATCAAAGTCTATTTATTCCAGACCATCTAGCATAGGTTAGAAAAATCTGAAAATAGCCGACTTTAAATTTTCTCCGGCAGCCATTATTGGATTCTATCCTTAACAAAGCTATATTTATATTCCCATAGTGTAAATGAAGTGTATTTGTTTGTATTTAACTGCGCATGAAATTGTGTACGAATTTCGACCAATAAATGATCTTAGCCACCATAATCATGTGAGCCATACTCGTATGATTTATTTTAGAAAGTCCGCTGTCTACTGGCTGTCTGTCCCTCCTGATCGACTTCATCAGATCTTGGCAAGAACCGTTACATTTCATGAAATTAATTTATTAATAAAACCCATATGTTATAGACGAGACACTTGAACAGGTGGTTCAACAAAGAAAACATGAGTCATAAGTTTATGAATGTTTAAGACACGGATTAAGATAAGCCAGATAGCGCGTTTTAGCTGGAGTATATACTTTTTGTGTCTACAAAGAAAGAATCATCGCCAACCAATTATTGCCCCACTGCTGGGCACGGGTCTTCTCTCAGATTAAGAAAGTTTTAGGCCATAGTCCACCGCGTTGGCCAAGTGCGAATTGGTAAGCTTCACACACCATTGACAACTTTTTTTTTAAGAACTCTCAGGTGTTTAGGTTTTCTTGGGATGTTTTCCTTCACCGTAAAGCAATGATAATTAATTTCTAATACGTATATAATTTTAGAAAAATCAGTTGTGTCTGGGTTTCGAACCTCGAGCCCTCGAGCCCTCGATTGTAAGGTTAAGTTTCAACCATCTACCACTGTTCACAGAACAAATACTCGTACATAATACGAGACCAATATTCTAGTTGGCGTAAAGAAATAGGATATTTTCAGTGATTTGCTCTATACAAAAAATTATTCGGTCTACATTTGCCTACAGTTTGATCTTGACCTTGAATACCAATATTTTCGTTTATATCACATAAAGATGACTTAGATAACAAAGGATTTTATTCATACGATGGGGAGGAGCGGAGGAGGGTACTTAAGAAGTTATTTACCTAGTGCGGTCACTAACATACAGCCAAGTGCAGTGAATAACACCACCACCAGGGCAACACCCTGCTTTATAAAGCGTAACCAACAGATTAAGGCTGATGAAGAGATTAGGTTTTAGGGAAACTTAAAATGCCGTTTAATTGATGCAGAAAATCTTAACTAAAAACAGTTGAGGTTTTGGATTCGTAGCGGTCCTCCACGGCTTCCACGTTTGCGCACTCTTTCCTGCCCCGATCGTGCAAGATGTGATATGAGCTCTCTGAAGTATTTCCGGAGGTATATCTTCAGGTAGACCGTCTGCCTTATCGTTGGGTTCATATATAAAAAAGTTGTAGACGAAGAACTGATTTAATTTTCTTTAAACATTTGTTTTATCAATTTCAACTGGAACGGTTAATGTCATCTTCTTTCAAGTATCTGAGTTAAACATAATGTAAACAGTACTTGCAGTGAAATATCCTTTTGTTATACATATATAACACAACACTTGTCCTCGTACAAATTGCCATTTTGAGATGAAATGTAGCATAATTTAACTTATCAGTTGCAAAGTCGATGTTAAGTAATACAAAATATTTAAAAAATGTGTTAAGTAGTACTATTTTTAATAACTTAAATTTTTAACGATCGTTAAATTCAAATATATACATTCATATTTTGCTGTAATAAAAATAAGGAACATCAAAGATAATTCGTTATAAATTTAAAAATCATTTTACCGCTCGAAGTATAGTAGATTAGTAGACGCTTTGGCCTCAATTCTGAAAAAATAAAAGCTGTTGTATATCGTAAATTGGCATGGCGGCCATGTTGGCAGCGCGCATCTGGCTGCGCGCCAAAACTACTGTCAAATTATAGACAAACCGTCAAACGTACACTTATGTCCAATCGATTTTCTACCTAAATCTATAATTTAAAAGGCTGATTATTTCATTTAAGCCACTTAAATATATCAGGCACACTAATTTCATGTATTTCTTTAATTATCGGCCACTATTTCTCGAGCATACGTAAGATTTTAATCATCGCTTTGGGTCGCCTACATTCTTAGTTTACAATACAGTTGCCAAAGCTAATGTTCCTTTGTTATACTTTGTACGTTCTTGTTATAAACGAAAACGTTATCGTTAAGCATGTTTCTACAATGACGTCATATTTTTCTAGAAATTTTTGCAAGTCTCATTATGCTGCATTTTTTTTATATATATATACGTACCTAAAAAAATATATATTTTAACTTCTTAAGGAAAACCTTATGAACAAACAGAACAGCTATAAAATGTCAATCAATGTTGTGTAAGATGTAATGATTTTATACAAAGAGGGTTTGCAAATAAAATTCTGTTACTTTTATGATACAGGATTCCAAATATTTAGGTATTATTTTCGGTTAGGCGTAAATCATCACCAAACCACGGTACAGAATCAGGCCCATTGGGCAAACAGCAATAACACAAAACGAAAAAAAATTCAGGAATGCGCGAGCAGCGCAGGATGAACAGGTGACTGAGAAACACTCAACACCTATCTAGGACTTTTGCCGAATCTTCAGTATTTGTCGCATTACCGAATATATTATTTCTAGCACGTCAAATAATAAGTATAACAAACAAACGTACATCACATAAGTAAATAGACTTAGGAGGCCTTAAGCATTAAAACCTTTGAAGGTATTTTTTTAGGCATAAAAACAAAAAAATCATCACTCTATTATAAATTGTCTACTATTATAATATTTAGTTACCTTAGTTGTCAGTCTTATGTCGGCTATCAATATTCAATCATTATCATGGATTTTCACAAATTGAATATGATCACAATGGTTTTCAAGAATTAATATGTATTTTATGTATCGCCACTATACAGAATGACGTGGAATTGCCCAAGGAGTCAGCCCTGTCCCTCGACGATCTATTTCCTGTAAGATTGACAAAATTATTGTAAACAATCTGTTTTTATTTGTTAATAAACCGTCATATAAAAATTGGCATTATTACAGAATCATCGTGAAAAAATATTGTTGTCATTCGTATCTAATTATAATTATATCAAATAATTAATTCGTTTCAGTTGCATTTCTAATTTCACTTGGAAATATATTTATTATTTATTTTGCTAAAGTTGTTGTAATTATAATTTAATCAACATTTATTGTGATTAAATGTTAAACATTGTTCATGAAAATATTTGTTTCCATTCTCATTCGGTATTAAATTCATATCTTGCGTTTAAACATTATGTATCTAATTTAAATAAATTAATAATCATACTTTAATTAATTAATTTAATTGGTTATGACATACATACGTGTATCGTTATTAATTCAACGTGTTAAGGCTACAAGATGAAATAAATTAAACTGTCACTAAAACAATCACTATTAAGTTAATTGTCGTCATACTTTTGGAAATAATGAAAAGTAATTCATTTTTATGGAAATAATATAAATTAACATGAAGTATCGCTGTCACACAGAACGATGCAGAGTTGCCCAAGGTGCTAGCCCTGCCCCCCGCTGAAGCTGTAAGATTATCAAAATTATCCAAATTGTTTTGAACTTGTAAATATCATTGGAATTGGAATTGAAATTTTTGAAGCTATGATCCGATTGTTTTTTTTTTTTATTTGTCAAATATTTGGATATTTGAGTGGGTTAAGTTACATAAATTATAACAGTTAATACAAACGTTGCAGTGTTCATTTATAATCTGTGGGAAAGGTTGAATAAATATTGTGCTTCTAAGGAAAAGTCTGAGTATTCACATTGTTATAAATCAGACACAGAATTACCTATCTTGGAAACTTATTAGAGCAATTTTTAAATTTCTTATTTCATTTTTCTAAATAATCGAAACAATTGTGAGTGATGATAAATACTTGTGCTGTTAAAGACCAATCCCCAGTCGGATCATAGCTATATCTTATGTCCCTCGAAAATCCTTGTAAATAAAATGCATTTTTTGTTTTATTAGTATTAGACGATTGGAAGTTATAATTATATTCAAATTATACCAAGATTAAAAGTCAATTATTGACTCCATTCACTTTATTTTACTTTATGTCTTTATTATATGAAAAGTAATTTATAATTACAAAGTAACTTATTTTTACTAACAAAATATTCTTGCTTATCGCAATGCTTGTTAACAATCACAAGTTTGTACAAAATTAATTTATTACAAGTTTGATTATAATAATCGCATGTTTTGGCTCCTAAAATATAAATAATAATCTATAGAACCAATGATACAAGTATTCTTGGTTTTAATTATTTTGTATTCTATATAACTATCTGTTAGTTCGAGATTATTACATATCTTTATGATTTTTTCTACTTTATAATCAACCATACCTACTGTTATTGGCTGAATTAATATTTTGTCCATTATCACACGAAAACTATACAATGATGCCAACAAATTCACACATACCACAACAAAAAACAGTAGATGTTTTTAAATAAGTTTCAAATTTCTGGCATATAATCAATAACTTAAATATGAATTTTAGAAGCCTTAAGTTTTAAATCAGAATTAGTACTGTAAAGTCATACAATATATCAATTAAAAGAAACATCTTTTATAGTTTGAACAATTGTCAGCATTTGCATAAAAAATAAAATAACATAATTTCAGGAGGATATGGAGAACAAGCCTATATTTGTCGGAGACAAGGAGGTTGACCTGAACAAGATCTTCACACCGGCGCCTGATGCTGAGGAACACATCATAAAGAAGGACAAGAAATTTGGTAAGACAGAAAGATAAATCGTGACAAATTGGTCATTAAATATAATATTATCTTTTATTTACTTTATTGTGTAATAATCACTATGCGTATAAAAACAATGGATAAGTACTAGACTAAAGTAGCAAACGAGCAACCCATCTGACGATGAGTGGTCACCACCGAGGTCACATGACTCCTGAGGACTAAGATCGACACCTCAAATGCAAGTAAGCCGGAATATACCTTCTTACCGAAACGCAATAACTGATTCATGGTAGAAATAGGTGAAGCACTATGTGTACCTCCCCAATTGAACATTCGTTCTCTCTATTTTACTTATGTTATAATCACTTTATATCAATCAAAAAGCAAAATAAAATTAACTTAACAATCTCTTATTATACTGTAATTACTTAACGAGGATTCGATTCGATGAAATTCTCCTAAAAAGAAACAGCGAGTAAGTAGTCATGGCAAACTTAGAATGTCAATGGAGACATTCATTGTCATGCTAAGTTTTCTCATCTTTACTGTAAAAGGGGTCTATCAACCTCTACATGGTTCGTCTCTGGAGGCATCAATTTCACCTATTTCTGCCATAAAACAATATTTACCGTCAGGTGAACTGACTGTACGTTCTTGGCCTACTTCTTTAAAAAGGGAAAATTAGATTCTTGTGTTTTTACTTTTTCATGATGGTGTTCCAGAAAAGACGTTCGCATCCTCGGCGTTCTATGTGCCCGGCGTCCACCCGACAGTAAAGGAGCAGATGGATCTTGCACGAGCTATCTCCAAGTCGCTGAGTGATTCCAGCAACCACATGAGCAAGGGACAGAGCATGTATGTGAACAGGAAGAAGAGGTCCGTGAAGTGGGTGCACGAAGGACGAGGTAGACTTCATCGAAACTCTTTAACATTATGACATTAGCAATATCAATAATCTAAACTTTAAAAGACAAAGC
>MOOZ01002531.1:163030-182806 GCA_002930495.1 Cecropterus lyciades
AGAAATCTAAACTCATCATTCAGATGTCTGCCTGGCCGGGGATCGAACCCGGGACCTACTGCGTGTCAGACCGGTGTGGTGACCGCTCCGCCACGCGGGTCGTCGTAACAATGAAATAGTATTAAATTCTATATTGTTCCTAATATCACATATTTAACTCATTTTGCAATATGTTATTATATACAATGACAGTTTTTTGCAATGATAGGGAAAAACGTAAACATTTTTTAAAGAAAAGTAATAAACTCGTATTAAGGGCACCGGCAGACACATGTCAATAAAGCAACAGTCGCTTCAAGGACACGGGTAAGTAAATTTGTAAGAAAGTTGGGATCCGTATCCATATCCGCGGATCTGGACACCAGTGATCTGTATTCGTATCCGTATCCGAGGATCTATTATTTTAACGATCCGGCACATCGGGATTTTCACCGAGGAATATATATATAAATAAAATACGTACTGAGGATATGGCGGCTAGTTTATTAATAATCATAATTGAATGCCTTACAATGGCGCCTTGGTGGCATTATCCGATGGGCACATACCTTGCAAGTAACACAAGTGCGCTGGAATGTGGCCATAATTATACAGTACACACCTAACTTAGTAAATATAGGTGATAAAATTATTAATAATAATTAAAAATATAGTTTTACACATAAACTTAATCTAATGTTGAAGTTTGAGGGGTATCCATTATTACATGCAAACCATCAACATTATCAACGTCAAAATAAAAATGTTACAATTACTTTGATTAAAAAATAATATAAAAAGTGATAACAGCCGACAATTGAGATAAATGATATTGAAAAAATAAAAGAGTATAACATTATATACTGGCAATAATTTTATGAGGAAATAAGTCAATGAAAAAATAGCAGAGTTGATAGTTGGTTGTCCGGTTTTTGAAAATAAGAGCAAGTTGTTGTTCTGAGGACGATTCTGTAGTGTATGTGTTTATGTAAAACAAGAAATGAATATACGATTATTTTAAAGAAAAAGTGGTTTCTTATTTGTAAAAGTGATGATTATCAAATTGGTGATTATCAAGGTAGTTGAGAAAAATTAATGTTAGTTAGTTAGTTAGATTACTAACATTAATTTTTCTCAACTACCATACATAAATTTAAACTTACATAACAGGCTGACAACGGCACCTAAGTTGGTAAAATCAATACCGTCTGGTGCATACTAACGTTCTCGAGAGTAGGGTTGCCACCGATTTTTGGACGAAAAGTACACAAAGTTTCTTACATATTTCTTACTTTCTTATATACATATCTCAAAAATGTAGTATTTTACAAAAAAAATCTAGTATTGATTTTGATAAATAAGACATATACATAGGTACTTTTTTTGTTTTTAGGGTTCCGTATCCAAAGGGTAAAAACGGAACCCTATTACTAAGACTTCGCTGTCCTTCCGTCCGTCGGTCTGTCCAGCTGTCTGTCACCAGGCTATATCTCATAAACCGTGATAGCTAGAAGTTGAAGTTTTCACAGATAATGTATAACTAATATTTAAGGGGGCTCCCATAGAATAAACGCGATTTTGTTTGCCGTTTTTATAGCTACTGGTAATGAACCGTCCATGTCGCATTTGGCCGTGTTTTTTTTTTATATTACTTTTTTAACCGAACTTTCGTAATAGAACATTCAAACAACAACGGAATAATAGGTAAGCCGAAGAACTTTATTTTCTTCTTACGCACTTTTTTTAGGAAAAATATAGTGTAGGTTTTTCGTGTCGTAAGGATATTTTATTATTATGTTTGCGTATTTAAGATATTTTAACGTAAAAAAATAAAACATTCAAATAACGACTTCAAACCTTTGTTACAAATAATTGTCAAGCCATATATTATGTTAGCCGTATTCGTAATTTTTAAAGGTAATTTGGGCGGGAAAAGCATCAAGCGTGGTAGTTAAAAAAATAGCACCGAAGATTAATAAAGTGAAAATCATTAAAAACATTCTAAATAATACGCGTCGAAATTTTTAAATAAGTTTTGTAGTTATACATTTGTGTTGCTGAGTCTAATATAATTAATAGAGTAATTGATACTATGAATGAATTAAAGATTAGGATGATCTATGGAGGTTTGAGAATTGATTTAATATAACTGAATAGATTTAAGTTTATTGGTTCATTAAGATGTATCTTAACGTCAACCCATTATTGTCCCATTGCTGGGCACGGGTCTTCTCTCAGGTTTAGCGGGTATTAGGCCATAGTCCACCGCGCTGGCCAAGATTGGTAGATTTCACGCACCTTTGACAATTTTTTATAGAACTCTCAGGTGTGTAGGTTTCCTCACGATATTTTTCTTCACCGTAAAGCAGTAATAATTAACTTCTAATACGCACATAATTTTAGAAAAATCAGTGGTGCGTGCCTGGGATTCGAACCTGGGACGCTCGATTGAAAGGTCGAGTTTCAACCATTCTGCTATCTGTTCTGTGTGTCTTAAACTACTTTAATATACTGCTGTTTATCTATCACATATCGTACAATTGATTAATATTTTAATCCACAATCCACAATCCAGAGGGATTTGCTGATAGTCACCGCGCCTGACAGACGCTGCTCATCTCCTGAATTTTGTCCCTTAGTCGGCTCCTACGACATCCACGGGAAGGAGGGATATTGGGCCAGATTTAGGGGAGGACATCCGGGGTTTCAGCTCCAGGGCCTTTACATAAGAAGAGACTCCATAGTAGAGACTGGAAAAAAACTTTCAAATTCAACTTGTAAACAACTTTTTGTTTGATTTTATTTCTTTTCGTTGTATTAAATTTAAATATAACCAGATTTATCATTATTTTATTATAATAAATATAAATTCTAAATTAAAATTTTAATATATATTCATCTATATCAATGCTGGGCTTCGATTATATTTATATGTTTGTTAAATGCTAAAAGAATCTAAGTAATTGGTTTAAAATTTTTTTCAATAACTTGACTGAAAATTTTACGAATTTTATTTGGGAAATAGCAAGATATTTTGCTCGAGTCCTCCAGACTTCTAAATCTGGTCCTGGCGGGAGTGGTGCTATTGAAGACCACATAGCACATATATAGTACAACATATATAGTAGGATGGCAACCCTAATCGAGAGCCCTAGGTCGCTGCTTCGGTATATCTAGCTATGTTGTTATCGATCGCAAACAACTAGGTCAGCCATTGTTGGTACGCTGAGATGAATATTCTGGATAGATATTTTAAGGTTTTATACATACGGTAAACGATATGTTTCACAGCCAATTTTCCTGTTTAATTGGGTAGGTACCTCCTCCAGCTATTTATAGCGTGAAGCAGTTATTGCGTTTCGGTGAAAGGGTGTGATGCCGGCTTACCTTTTTGGGAGTAGCAACGCATCTGTGATTAAATTTATTTAGAACGCCTGTTCTATATAGACTATTAAGTCGACCATTAAGTTCAATGTTATAAAGTAAAAAATATAAAAAAAAGAAAAAACAATAATTAATTTATAAATAATATGAATTTGATAATAGGCATAAAAGATCCGTTTGAGATCCGTAAAAAATAACGGATACGGATACAGATCATTTTAATGCCTCGGATATCCGCGGATACGAATCTCCGGCACATCATTATACAAAGCCAAGTAATATGGTATGGTAATGAATGAAAAAAGTATTTAATACTCGCAACTCCACACATGCTATACATGTATGGGGCTGTGTAAACGTACTAGTAGTTGTTTAGTTAGTTTCTATGTGTAGGTGCAAAAAACCTCCCTGAAAAAAGTCCTGGCGGCACCCATAACGAATAATAGATCCTATCCCTTTTTGGAAATTGGTTAATAATACATCGCACCCAGAAACAACACGTTCCAAGCTCATAAATAATATCAAAATAATTTAATAATTTACATTCCAGTACAGCTCGGCGGTGCCAACTACGCATTCTAGTATCTCGATTCATAGTGAAATTTCTGGATGTTTAAGATAAAAGTTTGAAGGAGGTAGAACTCTTTGTGGTTCGACTCCGGAAGCACCACCGCCACATCTTTTTTTGCCTAATAACAGCAGTGTTATGCGCTGCTGTGTTCTGGTCTGAAGGGTGTGGTAAGGGAGACATACTTTTCCGAGGCATTTCGTCTTTGTCCTCAGGGGTAGCAACGCATCTGTGGCTAACCTTAGGTGACACTATGATCTTACCTAGGCTTGATTACGGGTGTCCATGGGCGGCAGTGGCCACTTACCATCAGGTGGGCTGCATGCTCGTTTACTACTTCGATACTAATATAATAATAGATAATATGATAATATTACATAATGATGATAATACACTTAGTCATTATAATGTAGGTAGATATATTTGAAAGATGGAATAACGATGGTTCGACCGGGGATGTACCATCGTCGCGGTCTTCGATCAAATGCTATTTGATCAAAGACCGCCGCACCTATTCGTAGGGTAAAGCAGTTTTTACATTTCGGTGAAAGGGTGTGGTTCTGGCTTACTTTTATATATATTACTAAGAGGTGTGCGAATATCGTTAAAATCGAATCGAATCGAAAATTAATATTTGATTCGAAATTCGAATGGAATAATTAGAATTTTCGAACAATTCGAATGTCGATGATTAATTATTTATTCGAAAAAAACGAATAGTTCGAAAAATTACGATTATTTCGGAAAATTTCGAATAATTCGTACAATTCGCGGGTTATTGAAATATCAATGGATTTTCTATTGTTTCCAATTTAAATTTCACTGGTCAATCAGTGGGATTCTCGTCCACTGGTTGAGTCAGTAAAAAGAATTACTGGTGGAATCAGTGAAATTTCACAGATTCATTTTCAGATAGAAATCACTCAAAAATTTGCGTGGAATAAGATTATCCGCAGTTAATTCTGAATGATATTGAATTATTCGAAACTCTTCGATTTACTCGAATTTTTTCGAATTACTCGAATGTTGTCGAATTATTCGAAATTTTTCGAATTACTCGAAATTTTTCGAATTATTCGAAATTTGTCGAATTACTTGAATTTTTTCTAATTACTCGAAATTTTTCGAATTATTCAAAATTTTTCGAATTACTCGAATTTCTTCGAATTATTCGAAATTTTTCGAATTATTCGAAATTTTTCGAATTACTCGAATTTTTTCGAATTATTCGAAATTTTTCGAATTATTCGAAATTCTTCGAATTATTCAGGAACTTTCGAATAATTCGTAAGTTCGAATTATTCGCACACCCCTAAATACTAGCTGAGGTCCGCGGTTATATCCGCGTTTAAAAAATGTAACTTGACATAGATATAGCCGAAATTTTAGAGTTTATAAAATAAAAATAATAAAAACAGCATTGTTTCACTCGCGCGGTTTCTTAGTTTGTAATTTTTTGCGCGGAACCCTAATTACATTTTCTAAAATAGAAGTAGCCTAAGTTACGCCTTATAATAACACCTATCTACCATTCAAAGTCCTGTCAAAATCGGTCCAGTTTTTTCGAAGATTAGCCAGAACAAACAGACAGACAGACAAAAATTTTAGTCATTGATTTTTGTTATCAGTATCATACATATTTTCGTTATTTAGAGTTATTTTGATATTACAAACAGACACTTCAATTTTATTTATATGTATAGATGAGGCGACCATCGGAGTCCTCGAGAGTCCAACGAATCTGTGATTGACTTACTTTATTAGACTGAAGTAGCAAACGAGCATGCAGTCCACCTGATGGTAAGTGGTTAACTACCGCCCATGGACAGCTGTACCTAAGCTTTATATAAAAAGCAAGAACTGCTTTACGCTAGAAATAGGTGTGGCGATTATGCTTCCCTGGTCGAACTACACTGGTTCTACCACTAAAGTTGCTAAATTATAAAAAAGAAACAACGAAATAAAAGGCCCAGATCCAAACTTAACCACTGTGTTCGGTACAAGGTACACAGTTAATAAATAAAAACAGTTAACATTCAAGTTTAAGAGGACCGAGTTAACTAATTACATTGTTTTAATATTATTGAATACAGTAACCCTGAACTTACGCGATATGTGAGACTGAGTGACAACCGCGTAAGTCGAATTCACGTAAGTCAGGGTATAATTTACAATATATAAATTATAATTAATTAAGGGCGAAAACTGAAAAACAAAACAAATTAAACATAAACGCTTTCTACACTCATAGCCCCACAGTAGGATTTTCTCCTGTGTTGTAGGTGCCATGGACACAAATAGACGAATACACAAACACCCAGACCCAGAACAGAAATCTAAACTCATCATTCAGATGTCTGTCTGGCCGGGGATCGAACCCGGGACCCACTGCGTGTCAGACCGGTATGGTGACCGCTCCACCACGCGGGTCGTCACTTAAAACAACATATGTTTATTAAAATCCTAAATTATACAAATATAAAATTATCAACCGAAGTAATTTTTACGATTTTGAAATTTTAAAAGACTTCATAAAATGTAACAAAGTAGTTTGATGACTCAAAATATGTTTGACTCTTTCAAAAATCCCTCTTAACACTGTAATATTATTATTTGTTAAATAAATGAGCTTATCAGTGAAGTCTATATTTTACAAAATTTGTAAATTGAAAATCGCGTAACTCCGTGTTCGCGTAAGTCGGGGTAGCATCAGTCGAGGTATCACTGTACTAGTTGTCCCGCGGTTTCTTGTTTATAAAGATGTAACATGACTCTAAATTGTAATTACTTTAGATATCGTAGATGGCATTTTATAGAATAAGCTAAATCTTACCTGTTCTATTGTTTGCATTTCATTCAGTAGGTTTGGTTGAATGCGAACATATATACAAATAGGTTGTTACATCCATCCATCTATCTAGGTTTCGAGGTCCACTGCTAGACATAGGCCTTCCCTAAATGGCGCCACTCCAACCGGTCATGTGTCTTCTGAATCCATACATACAAATAGACAAACAAACATTACAAAAATATTAGAAAAAAATGTTACTAGTTATTCCCACTCCTCCAATTTCTTGCGATGATATTGATAAGCGATGTAATAAAAACAATTCGCGTAATTTTTTAACACGTGGATTTTTTAAATTATATATATGTAATGTATGTGTAATTATGTATATAAGGATATCTAAATTCTAGTGAAATGATTTGACAATCAGTGTTACTTACAAATAATCTAGTTAGATTTACAAATAGAACACACCTGTATTGATGACACTCTATATTGTATAATATTCATGTGTCCTAACACGGGTCAGTTTTCATCTGAAAAAAATATCCACCTTACAAAAGATTTGAAAAACATGAAGCCACAAGAGTCATAAAAATCTGAGTTATTTATCACACAAATAGGATAATAATATGACTCATTAAAATCTTTACTGATTCATTAAGACACATGATTACGGGTTACTACACCTCTTTGTTCAAAAGAGGTATCGTTTTGTCTGTACTATCGATGTACAATTCCAATAAGCCTCTAGTGTAGTCAAATGTAACAAGATACTGGAGCTAGCTTTCATTGCCCATGCTAATAAAATATGGTTAAAAAAATCACTAAATTATACAAAGAAATAAGACAAACCCGTTGAGTTTCTTGCCGAATCTTCTCATTTGAGATTTGTTCAAATGCTTTTATTATACAAAATTTAGCGAATGGCATTTACCATGTTTCGATCAACAGCACCGTTGTTATGAGTAACCCTCATAGTTATGATATCGACAATATTGAACTGTTATGAGTACTATCGATAATATTCTATATGATAATATTCTAAACACCACTTGTTTCAAAACTATCGGTTCAGTAACTTTACTATGGAAAAATCGTTCTATCGATTTATGTATCAGTAATATTATTTATTCTTGACTATCGATCTTGTTAAATTAAATTTGAAGGTGGTAGAACGCTTTGTGGTTAGACTCCGGAGGCACCCCCGCCACAGCTATTTTTGCCTAATTACAGCAGTGTTTTGCGATGTTGTGTTCTGGTCTGAATCATACTTTTTCGAGGAATTCCATCTTAGTCCTCAGGGGTAGCAACGCATCTGTGGCTAACCTTAGGTGAGACTTTGATCTTATCTAGGGTTGAATACAGATGTCCATGGGCGGTAGTAGCCACTTACTATCAGGTGGGCTGCATGCTCGTTTGCTACTTACATAGGTACTATAAATAAAATAAAAAAAATAAAAAAAGCCTGCACAATGCACTCATCGATATGATTAATATTCTTGGTATAAATCTATGAATTAACGACAAAATAAATGCCATCATTCATAGAAGTAAAGTTGAATAATTTGAGTGTACCCAGATAAACACTACATATTTTTTTAAAAGTACCAAATTATTAATTCTGAAATATAATGAAAACCGTTTAGTTTACGTATCCCATTCAATTATTATTAATATGTATTGTTATGTGTAATTGAATTTAATTAATTCATAAGGGGGAAGAATAATAAAAAAAACAAAACGTATAGTGTATGTATTCTAGTAAATTATTACTGTTAATTATGGTGTCGTATAGTTGAATTTAACTTTTAGTATTTAGTGCCAAATTATTAATTCTGAAGTATAATAAAAACGTAGTTTATATTATATTCTAGTATATTATTATAAGTATTGTTGTGTAGTAGAATTTAATTACTGAATTTATAAGAGGGTGTAAAATAAAATTACAGAAAAAATAAAGCGTATACTGTATGTATACTAGAAAATTATTATTATGGTGTTGTGTAATTGAATTTAACTTTTAGTATTTGGGGTGTAAAAATAAAATTTCAAAAATACAAGACGTACAGCATGTTTTCTAGTAAATTATCATTATTATGTATTATTGTAATATGTGTTGTTGAATTTATGTATTCAATTTTTAGAATTAAGGGGTGTGAAAATAAAATTACCAAATATTTTTAAACATAAGTTTTATTAATTAAGTAATTAATTAATTAATGGAATTTGTTGAACTAAATCAGTCTTTGGCTGTACACCAGTGCACAAATAAACGTTGGATGCATCAGAGACTATCACAAAAATGGCGAACATAGGCGGTTAAGAGATTTAATCAACTTCCTCCATGCGCGACGCATCATCAGCATCGCCCTCTAGTGGGGGCACGTCACCAGCGCTGGCCTCTTCAACCTGGATGGGTTCCTCCTCATCGATGCCAAGACCAAGCTTGATCATGCGGTAGATACGGGAAGCGTGGACCTGGGGCTCGTCCAATGTGAAGCCAGACGACAGCAGGGCAGTCTCATATAACAGGATGACCAAGTCCTTAACAGCTTTGTCATTCTTGTCAGCTTCTGCCTTTTGTCTGAGCGTCTCAACAATGGAGTGGTCTGGGTTGATCTCGAGATGCTTCTTGGCAGCCATGTAGCCCATGGTTGATGTGTCACGGAGGGCCTGGGCCTTCATGATACGTTCCATGTTAGCAGACCATCCATACTGGGCAGTGACAATGCAACAAGGGGACTCTACGAGCCTGTTGGATACAACAACCTTCTCAACTTTGTTGTCAAGGATGTTCTTCATGACCTTGCAGAGGTTCTCAAACTTAACTTTGTCCTCCTCACGCTTCTTCTTTTCTTCCTCATCCTCAGGAAGCTCCAGACCTTCCTTTGTGACGGATACAAGTGACTTGCCATCGTATTCCCTCATCTGTTGGACTACATACTCATCGATGGGCTCTGTCATGTAGACTACCTCATAGCCACGCTTCTTAACCCTCTCAACAAATGAGGAGTTGGCAACCTGGTCTCTGTTCTCACCAGTGATGTAGTAAATGTGTTTCTGGTTCTCCTTCATGCGGGATACATACTCTTTGAGCGAGCACGCCTCATCGCCAGACGCAGATGTGTGGTAGCGGAGTAAGTCAGCCAGTTTGGACCTGTTCTGGGAATCCTCATGGATACCAAGCTTCAAGTTCTTGCTGAACTGTTCATAGAATTTCTTGTAGTTCTCCTTGTCTTCAGCGAGCTCCTCAAACAGTTCTAAGCATTTCTTAACCAGATTCTTCCTAATAACTTTGAGGATTTTGTTCTGTTGGAGCATTTCACGAGAGATGTTGAGGGGCAGATCCTCGCTGTCGACCACACCCTTGATGAAGTTCAGGTATTCAGGGATGAGATCTTCACAGTTATCCATAATGAAGACCCTGCGTACATACAGTTTGATGTTGTTCTTGCGTTTCTTGTTCTCGAAGAGGTCGAAGGGCGCGCGACGGGGCACGAAGAGGAGAGCGCGGAACTCGAGCTGGCCTTCCACTGAGAAGTGCTTGACTGCCAAGTGGTCTTCCCAGTCGTTGGTGAGGGATTTGTAGAAGTCGCCATACTCGTCCTGTGTGATATCATCGGCGTTACGCGTCCAGATAGGCTTGGTCTTGTTCAGTTCCTCATCTTCTGTATATTTCTCTTTGATGGTCTTCTTCTTCTTTTTCTTATCTTTGCTGTCCTCATCCTCATCTTCACCAACGTCCTCAATCTTAGGCTTGTCCTCTTCTTCTTCATCTTTTTTCTCTTCCTCAGCCTCATCGTCAGAGAGTTCCTTTTCACGTTCCTTCTCAACCATCAGTTTGATAGGGTAGCCAATGAACTGAGAGTGCTTCTTAACGATCTCTTTGATCTTATTTTCCTCCAAGTATTCGGCCAAGTCCTCCTTTACGTGCAGAACGATCTTAGTACCGCGGCCGAGGGGCTCACCTGGATCCGGGCGGACAGTGAAGGAACCGCCAGCCGCAGACTCCCACATGTACTGCTCATCATCATTGTGCTTTGAGTGTACAGTTACTCTATCGGCGACCAAGTAGCAAGAGTAGAAACCCACACCGAACTGACCAATCATACTGATGTCCGCTCCGGCTTGCAGCGCCTCCATGAACGCCTTTGTGCCTGATTTAGCGATCGTACCCAGGTTGTTCACGAGATCGGCTTTGGTCATACCAATACCGGTGTCGATGATGGTCAAGGTGCCTTCGCTTTTGTTGGGTACGATCTTGATGTATAATTCCTTACCGCTGTCGAGTTTTGACGGATCCGTCAGTGATTCATACCGGATCTTGTCCAAGGCGTCTGAGGAGTTTGAGATCAGCTCACGAAGGAAGATTTCTTTGTTGGAGTAGAATGTGTTGATGATCAGGGACATGAGCTGGGCGATCTCCGCCTGGAAGGCGAAGGTTTCCACCTCGCCCGACTGTGTCTGCATTTCTTCCGGCATCTTGTTTGCTTGATTCACAATTCAACTAAACGAATTTCTTATTACTGACTTCACAATCTGACTAGGAAAACGCGGTTCTAACACGTGGAGTATCGCAACGTGCAACACTTGACTTATCTCGCTTGATTTTCAAAATGACGCCGGCCGGGCATGTCACAACGCTTATATAGACACGACTTGCGCGCGACATCTGTGAGCGAGTAGAAATTTCTAGATTTCGCGCCCTAAATTCCAGATGTTCTCAACATTTGGCGTTAAAAATCGATAACTTTTAATAGTTTCAACCTCCGAATAGCTTTAGCTTTAAATTTCGGCTTAGTAAATAAATTCTGGCAATAGAAATCAGTACCAAACAAAAATTATTCAATATTCTATTACTTTGGTTTCGTTAAAATTAAAATGCAGTCAACGAGTACCTACTTGATGTGAACAACAATCTATAACATCACAGAAATATATATATTTTATACAATATTTACACGCCTTGGAAAATTCAATAATTTTTGATCTTAAAATGTTCTTACATCATTCACTTCACCTTTACACATTATTATTAACAAAACACCGACTTATCGAGAGTATTGTGCTGACGCAGAAATAGAGGATGAATGAAAGGAAGGAAAGATTTTTAACAAATTATTGAGGTCATTCCTAATTAGTAAAATTTATTTAAAGTCGATATCTTCTCTAGCAGTGCCAACATTTTGCTAGGGTAGTGGACACTAAGTTTTAATCCTTATCTTTAAAAGGATAAGCTAGGATTTAAACAGTAACGACAAAAAAGGTTGAGTACACCAGGCTTGTTATTTGAGTTTACGCTACTCCTCGCGTCGTAGCGCTAGTATCGATTGCAGTCAATTCCGTAGAACTTTCTGGAACATTCGAGAACATTCTGCACACAGTGCTCTAAAAATAGTATTCCTGAATGAAAGTTTATTTAATAATTACGTTATTTCATTCTTTGTTATATAAAAGTTATAAATAAATTACCACAATAAGTACTTTAATTCAAAAAATGTTTCTTTTACCAAGTTAAATATGATATCTGGAACGTTCGATGTATTTCCGGCAAAAGTTTTCGCTATTCGCCGCGTAAAGCGCTGTTGATATCCGGAATAACTTCTATTATCTATGTACATTGTACGTTTCTTTCTAGATGTTTCAAGGGAGTATTGATTTTTTGCGACTACTGCATTTTCTGTTTGGATGAATATGCATGTTTTATTTAGGGAGAAAAACAAAGTAACTAACTGTGTACCCTGAATACATAGAAAAGGTACGATAGGAATTCAGGTTTTTTAAAGTTTATTTTATTATATTATAAATATCATACCGCGTGGTGTAACAAACACGTGTAAAGAAATGAACTTTTATTAAATTTCATACATTTCTTTTGTTTCAAAAAAGTTTTGTAAATGCTGTTATTATGCTCATTGTTACATGATTTTTTATTTTTAGCACTTAGGTCAATCTATTTAAATAAGCACCTGTTAACATTTAGGTTAGGAACTTTTGAATTATTTTTGTACACACGGACAATAAATTTAGTCCTTCATTTTTGTCATAAAATTAAAAGGCTGTTTTGTTCTGACTATGGCCTAAGCCCTTTAAGAGAACTGAGAGGAGACTCATGACAATCTGTAGGACAGTAATGATTTGACGACAATGTCGTAACTAATATCGTACCAGCGTAATAAACTAGACGATAAATAAATAAATGTAATGTGTAATTAATATCTTAAAGCTCTTTACAATATTTAATTTCCTATAATGAATTCGTCTTATAGTACTCTAAATAACTAACTAGCCTCTCCCTGCGGCTGCGCCCATTTCGGTCACGTTACCATGGTAAAAGTTTCCTATGTGTTAATCCCGGTCATAAACTATCTGTACTCCAAATTTCAACGAAATCTAATCTGTAGTTTTTTCATAAAAGAGTAACAAACACATACATGCTCACAAACTTCCGCATTTATAATATTAATAAGACGAAGCATGTTGCTTTACTGCATGGCCATTGTCTGTTAATTCTATTACAAGAAATCTTATTCTTTTAGTTATAAAGGTTAACATCTGCCATATTATGCACTGTCATGCAGAGATTCCTGCATCTCTACATGGGACAACGAAGCAAAATCAATAATGTGGATGGGATGAGGAAAAATGACTCATTGCGCAGTAGATAATTGCAAAAAATATTATATTTTAGGCTTTATCCACATTAATATATTATTATTAGCAAAATGCGGACTGAATATTTCTAATTCGTCATATCTGTATATTTTTTCTGAAAATACTCTCTTGAAGTAAGTGACTAATGCTATTTGTCACTTGATAATGTAAACCGAGAAATTATTACGAAATTACAAATATGCTAACTGTATATGTTACACATTGTTTTTTACTTTACTTAGTACCCACTGTATATTTAATTTTCTTTAAAATATTATAAATATTCTTTGATATCAAATTATTATGAATCAGAGATAATTTTAGGTGCTTTTTAGATTAGTCATTTTAATAGATAGGTATCTAAAATTTAAACGTACTTAAAAAAATAATTAACATCTATTTGAATTGAATACTATTATAAAATATATTAAATTAAATCATTTCGCTTAATTTATATAAAATAGAATATTAATGCGAAGGTTATATAAACCGTTAGCCACACAATGTTTTAATTTTTTTCAAAGCTATTGGATAAATTTAAATTTATTCTGGATAATGTAGGTACCTACTCATAAGAAAAGCTTGGCACAGGACCTAATAACTTAAATATAACAAAAGAGTTAGGGAAAAGAGCTGTTGACATCTTTTATAACTCTTGTAATCAAACAATGAAATATTTACGCACCAAAATCATTACATTTATCATAAACTGAATAGTTTTCTAACTCAAGGGAAAAAGTAATTGAATTCTAACTTTATAACGCTGTCTATTTTCTAGATTTCGTTTAAGTCCCTTAAGAAAATATAGCTGGTACGACCTATATTTTTTATAATAGAAAGCACGTGGCATTCCGTAATATAACAATGTGTAAAAAAAGTCTATGATGAAACTCATGGGAAAGTAGATATTTTTAATTGTTTTATCCTTCTTACTATGCTATGATGCGGATACTGTAGAGCGAAGAAAAATTGTACATAACCTCTACTTGTAGAGTTTGAATTAATGAATGTATTCATAAAATATGATTTTACTACTTATTTTAGGTATCTGTAACAATATCTGTAACAATATATTGTTACAGAAGTACATATTTTAATTTTTAAAATTCTTAAAATACTTTCCTAGATCAGTGAAATTCAGTCTTCATGAAAAATAAAGGAGAGTTCGCAAAATACCTGAAAATCACTTTTTGTGTGTTGTTGACTAAAAAAATATTATATTATGAGGCATTCATTAGTTACTTTTCATTATGTATTAAGTAATTCAGGCTGAAAAAGTAATCATTCCAGAAAATTCTGGAGATTTCTAGGCAAGCTAAAAGCTCTATTATGTTCCAGGAACTTGCTTTAGGTTTAGCCACGGCATCTAGTGGGGAGAAGTCGATATAAACGAAACTATATATTTTTTGTTTTATAGAGTATTCATTGCTTGTTTCTACTTAGTAGCCATTGTAATCAATGCATTAAATACTACGATATCATTTGGAAATAAAATGGATCGAATTTTTGTGTTGACTGAGAAATAATCTTTCATTCAAAATTACGCTTCTGTGCAAAGGATACAACGCCACCTAGCGTGAAGTAGCTAGTACTATTTGGTGCGTTCTAATTCTTTAATATCTTTGCTGTATTCATTCATTATTTTTGAGTATTTCTAAAAGTAAACAGAGATTATTTTACAAGAAATTACATATTATATCATATATTAATTGAAAAGATTAGCATATCACTAGTGAAATCGAAACTTGATTGCATTCTTTATATTCTTGTTGTTTCTATTTGCTACTAGATGGCGTTGACAATTCTAGAGCAGTCTCTACCTTTCTAGATAGTTATGGAAATATTGATTTGGTATAAAAGCGACGCGTAGCGCTGTTGCGGCAGTAGATTGAACTAACGCGATCAAGTGAAGCAGTGGACGAGCGACTCAAGTTAGCAACCGAGTGAAAATATTTCATCAAACTTTGAGAATATTGAAGTGAAATATCAACACAATGGCGCTTTTACCGACACTCATTGACTTAGAATTAAGACCACGAAGATTACGGGACCAATTATTTGGATTGGATTTGTCGCCTGACGATTATTTGATGGATGTGTTCGACCGGCCTCTGTTGCGAGCCAGACATAGCCGTTACCTTCGTCCTTGGCGTAATCTAGCTATGTTGGAAAGGGACGCCGGATCCACCATAAAGACAGATAAGGACAAATTCCAGGTGAACTTGGATGTGCAACATTTTTCGCCTGATGAGATTTCAGTTAAGACTTCCGACGGTTACGTCGTGGTGGAAGGAAAACATGAAGAGAGGAAAGACGAGCATGGATACATCACTAGACAGTTCAAACGCCGATACGCGTTGCCTGAAAATTGTAACCCAGAAACCGTGGAGTCTAAACTATCTTCCGACGGTGTTTTAACAATAACTGCTCCAAAAATCTCAAGTGTAACAGGCGAGAGGTCCGTTCCTATCACCCAAACGGGTCCTGTGAGGAGGAAGACGCAAGATGAGGAGGATCAGCCCAATGGAGACGCGGAGGAGGAAGTGAAGTCGCCTCAAAAGAAGAGGAAACGATAAATTCCGTTTGTTTTAAGCCACATTAGTGATTATTTTATCATAATTTTTCCCGCCTTTATCGTAAGTTATTTTCTAAATAGAAGACTGAGTTCTAAGATTTGATTAATAAACATTAATTTTAATAATTGAGAATTGTTTTATTTCGTCATCCTTTAATAATATAAATCAATTTCTAAAATTCTTAAAATTTAATAGTTCATTATAAATCAAATATCTTTAAAAGGTTTAAATAGAGTTTAGAGAGATAAAACATATTTATGAGTGATCTTTGTGTGATAGCAATATTGATTAAACAATATTTTATTTTTTACTTAAAATACACTGAAAAGTCTAAACTGTAACAATGTTAAAAATGTTACTTACGTAGACAGCCATTCCATATAAAATGGTTACTGCCGCCCATGGACATCAGCCACCAAATCTAGATTCATATTTGAAGTCTTAAGACAAAAGTTTTTTTTTTGACAAATTTGCATGAATAACCGCACAATTCAAAATTTTAAAAATGTAAACTAATTCTGTTGTTAATAGTTATTTTTTAAAATTTAATTAACTAAAAAGATAAAACGACAAGCATTGTCTAGTTTTTAGTTGATTCTCCTCTTAGATCTAATATTGTACATATTTGATCGAAGATTCTCCTCTAAAATTTCCTTTTGTGTTGTGTTAGTATTCATGCAAAGCGCCATTTTGTACATGGTTTTGTACCTTGTTCCCAGGACTTAAGAGCCGGTAGTGTTCATTTAACATCAGGTAGACTGCATTCTCAAGTGATAATAACTATTCGGATTGCTTAAAATAATTCACTTTAAGACTATTTTTATGTTTTCTTTTATTGTATATGTACAGGCCTTTATGTGCATAATTCATGAGTGAAATTTTCGTATATAAAGCTTTTACGCACTACTTTTGTTCTATTGGATTATTACAATAACTGTCCACTGTACTCACTAGTTTATTAATTGTCAATATTTTTCATAATTTCGAATGATAATTTAATATTTTAGGCAACTAATAAGGAAGCTCGCACCAAGCATCATAACTTTATATTCAACACTCATGTAAATCGGAAAAGAGACACCAAAACTTTTCATATTTAATAGACTTGTAAAACGCCATCTATCGGTAACAAGACCAACCTTTTCGCCATCACAAATGATGTCATAATCTCGTTCGAAGGGAATTTCTCTTGGCTGTATTTTTAAGACAGGCTTCGACAGCGCATCTTTTATTACAAAGTTTTTCCAACAAGACCAAACTTCTTCGGCAGATCCTACAAGATTCCCTGGCGGTGCCAAGATGTGAATCTTGTTGAAACATAACTTATAACGCTTTTTGAGTTCAACAACTTCGTTCCCGTACATATTGAACATTTTAATGTTGAATTTTTGATCATTATTTTCCTGGATAGCGAGGAAGACCTTTTGCCCTTTATTATTAAAGATCGTGTATTCGACGTCAGCTTTGCCAATTAATTCGTGTAGTGGATCTAGTTTAGCTGCAACGATAAGTTGTTCTAAAGGGCAGAAATACGCTAACCCAGGGTGGGTTATTTCAAGTTTAGGGCACGGCATCCATTGTCCTGTTTCCGTAACTATAAGTTCCGAACCTTCTGAATGTTCTTGCATCTAAGATTTTTTTCGGCAAAATGTAGAGTTCCATTTTATAGGAATCAAAGGTATATTTGTGGAACTTATAAAATTCGATAACGTTTACATACTGTCTTTACATCTGTAAATGACATACCCGATATTTTTTTATTTTCTATAATATTGTCTTTGGTTTGATTTGGTTTTGAACTGTTTAAACGCTGGGAATATTTCACAGATTTTTTTATTATCGTGTATTAATAAAAATTTTAAAAATTATAAAACGAACATATATTTATTCCTACTAAAGAAGTTATTAAGAATTTCAAAGACGTAATTTAATATTACGCATTCGCATTAGGTCTTCACATCTACCTTTCGAGTTTACTTTGAAACAAAGACATAGAGCTACGGAGCGGACATTGACAAGTAACGTATTTATATAAATGATTGATTGATTGACGTTTATTTAACATATATGTTTTTCAGACATAGACTTAATTATTTTCGTATGTTTTGCTAAATCTATGCAGAACATATTTGAATGACTTTTCGTACCTAAGTCTGGTTTATTTCTGCTATACATGTAGTTGATTGTCTTTAGTTCTAAACTAAAGACAATCAACAATGTGTATAGTAAAACTAAAAATGTAAAAAAGCCAAGTCTATTACTGTCTACTTAGCCTACAAAAGAATTGCTATCAAAATGGATACCAAGGTAATATTATTCTGAAATTTTAAGGTACAAGAACACAAAGTCTTTAAATAAATGAAAATATATTATCTCGTACTACTACAACAACAATGTTTTCCACATAAAAATTGACTATGATAAATTTTAGCAGATGATTTATCTATACAAATCATTTATTTGTATAGATAAATCATTTAATTTAGAATATAATTCAAAAGTTTTACTTGGCTAGTTTTACATATATGAAACCTGTACGTTTAATTGTATTTGTCTAATTAACTTATCTTACTGTATACGCTAGTTACTGTATTCACTACTGTATACTGAAAAAACTAGTCAAATGGCGAGTTAGTAGTATAAATGTATGCGGTTAATCGGCGGTTCAAATCTCGACTTTCTTCTTTATATATTTTTTTCCTTTATAATTGCTAAAATTGCTTTCTATAATATAATATAAAACGATAATTTTTTTTATATATAAAATAGGTATATATTTTTTTTTCATTCTATTTCTTCATTTAATAAAAAAAATGTCACCATTTTTTTCACTGTACTATTAATCTAGTATAAATGGTAAACTTTATAAGTTTGAATGTTTTTCTTTGATCTAAAAAGAATGAATGAAAAAAAAAAACAGTAAATGCCACTTTTTTGTATCATAATTTTTTTAAGGCGCTAACTATTACAAAATAAATAAATGGAAATACACTTTAAATCGTAATATTGCTGTTTTCAATCTTTTTTCTTTGTATGTATACGATTACCCAGCTGGAATCAAAATTTCAAGTTTCTAAGTCACCTGGAAGTGGGTTAGGTTTGTGATGTAAATGTCAGTCCGTCAGTCATAAAAATGATGATTTTTGTACCTTAATATTTCAATATCTGTTCGGCCCACATTTATAAAATTTGAGATGCTAAGCAGTCTCAGAGGTTTTAATAAATATACCAAGTTTCATGTTTCTAGCTTAAGTAGATTTTGAGTTATGAAGGGGTTAAAAGTGGTTCCAAATGTTTCCTGTAAAAACACATGCGTTGCGTTGTTGCCAGCCTTGCCAGATACTTGGCAACGCGCGGCCGCGCGTTATGATCCCGTTAAAAATCAAAATCTATCCTGGCAAAAATATTTAATTGTTTCAGCGCCATCTGATTTCTCAATTAAGCACTATTTACAAGTTACGGCACATTCTACATCAAGTTCAAAATAATTGCAGAAAATCTCGCTAGATGACAGCACATGTGTCTTTATGGCTGAGATATTTGTAAGCATGTAATTTCTACTGTCTAATATAGGAGAGTACAAATAATAATAAATTTGTTTTGTTATTATCTAGGTAAGATTATAATAAAACAAATTTAAATGAGGTAAAATATCGTTAAATTATGTTAAAACAAGGTATATTGTTATTTTTCTATAGCGCCATCTAGTATCGTGATGTAGAATTTGTACCTGTGTTGTAACCTATAAGTAACACAAGATGGCGGAACTAGCTAGTATTACGAAATTAAGTAAATGACTTTGATGCTACTTATAAATTAATAGA
>MOOZ01002533.1:6078-16171 GCA_002930495.1 Cecropterus lyciades
TTTTGCGCTGTTGTGTTCTGGTGTGAAGGGTGTGGTAAGGGAGACATACTTTTTCGAGGCATTCCATCTTAGTCCTCAGGGGTAGCAACACATCTGTGGCTAATCTTACGTGAGACTTTGATCTTACCTAGGATTGATTACAGATGTCCATGGGCGGCAGTAGCCACTTACCATCAGGTGGGCTGCATGCACGTTTGCTACTTCCATACTTTAAAAAAAAAAAAATCTGGGGTTATCACATGTCCATGAACAGTACTGTCCTCTTAATATATATAAGACTTCATACTCGTTGTTTTCTATTTTTTTTATCAGATTAAAGTAACAAGCGAGCGTACAGTCCACCTGATTGTGAGTGGTTACTACCGCCCATAGACATGTGTAAGCAACTTCATGTAGAACAGGGGTTCTATCTGCAGTCGATCACAGCTGCGTTGCTACTCCCGAGGACTGAGGTCGCCTCGTATATAAGTGAGCCGGCAACCACACACTTCCACCTCTCGCCAGGGCTGCATGTGAAGTTTACCAGTGTTTGTTTTTTGTAATCCTTTTTTCTATTTTATTTTATTTTAATGACAATTTTTCGATATTTTCAAAATTTTCTGTTGGGTCACTCTCGCAAAAAAGCCTACACAACGTTTGTGATGATTACCGTATCTTTTCCTCTTTTGTACCTGCCTACATCTTCCTCAAACATTCGCTCGTTTTACTGTGGACACATTTATTGCTCGTACTTATAGCATAAAATGATCCCTATTTCGAGAACTAATTTTTCAAAAACGTATTTTCACTTTCTACTTTCCAAAGAGTAATCTTATCTTCATCTTTACTTACTGACAAAAAAAGTAACAAGAACCGCCTCTCCATGGCGTTTCTGTCCACGCGTCTTACGTTCATGTCACCAAAACATTTCAGACTACAGACTTACTGCGTCTTAGTTGAAAAATCTACTCTTTTCGTTCAGAAACAGGTTCAAATTCGTTTAAACTCGTCTTGTTTAACTGACGACCTGTTCTAAAGAAACTTTACAAGTTAACTTCAATTCTATTCTAAAACCATAGAGTCGAATTTGGATTATATTTTGTAGTTAAAGGATTAACGATGGAATTCGATTGTGGTGTACTAAACGGCCATTTTGTACTTTATTTTTGGGTGATTAAGGGTGGTTTTTGTTCAGGAACACCAGTTCTATTTAGAGCTTGCTTGTGTGAAGTAATTGAGCTGTCTTCTGTTTTTTTACTCTTTCCCGTCTACTTGTTTGCTATTAATGATTAGTTTATGTGTGTGTAGGTACCCAGGGTTGAGGAGTTTTTATTAAAGTAGCAAACGAGGTGGTGGGTGGCTACCGTTTTGGTCTAAGCTTCAGTGATGATGGTAAATGACGACCGTATGTATAATCCAGATGGGTTTAGTCCTAACTGAGGTCACAGTTACCTTGCTACCTAGGACTAAGTTAAAACGCCTCGGATAGGTATCTTCCGTACCCGTTCCCTTCAGACCGAAATACACCTCAGTACTTTCAGTACTGTTATAATGCAGGATAGGTGTGGCGGTGGAGTTCCTGTAGTCGGAGAGTTCTACCACATACGTAAAATATCTATATTGATAGATGTTCGCGGCATCTGGATGGGGTTAATTAAATTAGTATCTTCTCGGTGGTTACATAAATTATAGCTAATTCTATGTAAGATTAAATAGCAAAAGTAGCGGCAATTTAGGTGGCACTGAAGCTAAGGAATCAGTGCCACCCATAGACATCTTAACCCACTGTAGAAGTGTGTCTACTAGAATCCATAGGGAATCTCCAAAGCTACTTCTAACGTACGGAAATTTTGCGTTTCGATGGAATGGTGTGGATGCCGGCTGACTTATGAGATGACCATTTTAGTAGCCAGGAGTAGGCTTGTCAAAAATCTGTCAACCAGGACAACAAACGTGAAAACTCCGGATTTCAGACGTAGATTTCGGACTACCCGGACGTTTGAACAAGTAGTTTCTAGGCACAGTAGAATAAAATAAATGGTTATATAATGATATATCATAAACCAAGTTTGATTTATTATAAACTAAAAAAGTTTTAATGAACTATTAGCAGTCTTCTCAAACTCCTTGCAAAAAACTAAATTAGACTTTTATAACAAAAAAATTTGTAACGAATAGTTTGCGTGCAGCTCGCGAATTTCGACTATTAGTAAAACCCCGGCCGGACGCTCCCCGGACGCCTCCTAAACTAGAACAAATCCGGGGAAACCCGGAAAGATGGTAACTCTACCCAGCAGGCAGCAGTCTGAAGGTGGTAGAACTCTTTGTGGTTCGACTCCGGAAGCACCACCGCCACATCTATTTCTGCCTAACAACAGCAGTGTTATGCGCTGTTGTGTTCTGGTCTAAAAGGTGTGGTGAAGGAGACATACTTTTCCGAGGCATTCCATCTTAGTCCTCAGGGGTAGCAACGCATCTGTGGCTAACCTTAGGTGAAACTTTGATCTTACCTGGGGTTGATTTCAGATGTCCATGGGCGGCAGTAGCCACTTACCATCAGGTGGGCTGCATGCTCGTTTGCTACTTCCATACTATAAAAAAAAGAGTAGCAACCCATCTGTGATCGGCTTAAGCTACAACTCCTGTTAGATGGAATTACAGATGGCAGTGACACTTGTACCATCAGGGGGACAAAAGGCTCGTTTGCTCTACTTTAAAAAAAAACACGACCATTCAGTTTGATCACTTTTACGAAAAATGAAATGTTATTCTAAATCAGTTTTGTTATAAAAAATCTTATTTATCTTTAAGGAGTGCAATTATGTGTATTAGTTATGTGTTTTGCGTACGGTAGGGATGACAGGAATTGTATCACTTCAAAAGCGACGTTGGTGGTCAAACGATGACGATTTGACACATTTACAGTTCACGGTGTGTCTGGAATGATTGATTTATCAATGGTCAGTATTTTAGTATTTAGTTTGTGAGAGCAGTTAGCCAATCGGCTGGGTCATCTTATTTTATACTGGATTATGCCCGCGGGTCCATCCCATTGTCACCTGTTGTCCCAGGGTCACCTGGTGGTGTTGACCCAGCTAATGAACTATGTGTGACAAATTTCAACGAAACCAACCAGTAGTTTTGGCGTGCCCGACGGCTGAGAAGTTCGTCTGATATGAAAATGAGCCGGCAATCACACACTTCCACCAAAACGCAAGAACTGTTCCACGGTATCCAATGTACATTCCAGGCTGTCGTTCCGGGACCAGAATAGGGCTACGGTGCCTGTCGTAAGAGACGATTAAAAGGCTTCGAGAAAACCTGCACACCTGACGGTTCTGTAAAAAAAGAAGTTCTCAAAGGTGTGTGAAGTCTACCAATTCGCACTTGGCCAACGCGGTGGACTATGCCCTAAAATTCTCTAATTCTGAGAGAAGATCCGTGCCCAGCAGAGGGACAATGATGGGTTGACGATGACAAAACTTTTCACTTTTCGCATTCGATACAGATACCTAAATGTATTTTCCGAAACAAAAGATACAGAACAAGTTTGAACAACATGTTGAGATAAAAAAGGTACCATCGAAGCTCAGATAAACTCAGACCACCCACGACAGTACTAATTAAGACGTTAAGACGGACGGACGGATTTTATATCTATGTATATGTTGATAAGCTTCGAGAATTTTTAGTATCCGTTCCTTGTAGGATTGTTTCATTCGATTGTTATTAATATTATATTATTGAACAAGTTTAAAATAAGTTTTAGTATTTTTTTGAAATCAGTCTTTGAGGACTGTTCATAGATACAACAAAGTATTGTAATACAAACTAAACTAAGTTTAAACTAACTATATCTATGTACCTATATACATGGATATAGCGTGAAGCAGTTCTTGCGTGAGGTGGAAGGGTGTGGTTGTGCTCACTTATATATGAGGCGACCATCTCTGCCCTCGGGAGTGGCAACGCATCTGTGATGGACTTCAGATAGAACCCCTGTTCTATATGAAGTTGCTTACAGATGTCCATGAGCGTTATGGTTACCATTTACCATCAGTTGGATTGCACGCTGGTTTTCTAGATCAATCTATAAAAAATTCTGCCTTCTAACAGCAGTGTTAAGATCTACTGTGTTTTTATCAAAATGGTGCGAGATAAGAAACACATAGATACTTATCCGAGGCGTTCTTAGTACTCCCTTATCAGACCCTTATTGCCCGACTGCGTCAGGAGAGTGATTTTTTTCGATCGTATGTATGTATGCATGTTTGTTTGTATGTATGTCCATTTCTTTGGCACGAGTTACAGGGCAAACGGCTTGACGGATTGTGACGTATGACGTGTCATTGGAATCGTATTAGTTTGGAGAGTGACATAAATGCTATATATTTTTTAAAAATGCCGCCTGCATATAGAGAAAAGGTGGGCGGGAGGACGAATTTTTCTATTATCACTACAATATGGGTATCAAATGAATTTTAGTAAATAAAGTATTCTTAAAATATTTACATTATAATACTTTTACTTATTATATAATTTAATATTGATACAATATTTGGACAAAAAATGAAATAATCGTTAAATGAAATAAATAACTAAAATTTGTACATAATGATATACTTATGTAAGTATATCATTATGTACAAATTTTAGTTTTAAGCAGTCGGGTTTTTTGTTTTGATGATTTTAACGATGTTACTAGTTAACAATATAACAAATTTATATGTGTGTGTAAACACAATTAAACATATATGCATAATAATTATGAATCATGAGTGCTTATATTAAAATTTTAATAGAAAGAAGAAAACAATTAAAATGGGCACAATGCTTGGAATTCATTCTATTACCAATTAAAAAGAAATTTAAAACAGTTATAAATTGATTTTTAATGCAAAATTCATACAGGAAATGCCGTCGGCCATCTTAGCTTCCGTTACCGCCTTTGATCCTTTATGACCCATAAACAAGCTGTAAATGGCCATAAATGGTCGTTAATTTTAATTACTGCGTATATTTATATCTTACTAGCACAGCCCCGCGGTTTCTCCCGCTTTTAAATGTATCTTACTTGACACATACGTAAAACGAGAGTTCGAAACCTTCAACAATTCGAACAAACAACTTTATAACATTTTTTTTATATTATTATGAGTTTTTCGTCAAACAGTAACATACAAGCATAATGATATATTTATTTATTATGGACAGGTCTATTGAAATTAACGTTAATAGCTTTCATTTCATACTTATGCCATGATAATAAAAATGATGTCTCTCCCCACCTTTTCCCTATTTACAGCGGCCAAATTTAAAAATTATACAGCTTATGGCACTGTGCAGCAACTCAGGTGTCAAAAGATATGTCATAGGCCATAATCTGTCAGGCCGTTTGGGCTGTAAAGCGTGCCAAACAAATGGACATACATACAAGTAATCATACATCAATACATACATACGCTCGAAAAACATTACGTTCCTTCTGACGCAGCCGAGTAACTCGTATTGTATCAAAGAGGACTGATAGCAAATGACATTAGCGCCGACGACGGTAACTGCCTGCGCGATAAGCGCGCGCGGACTCTTGGGTTTAATTTATTTTTACACGGAACCCTAATTATTTTTATAACATAGAAGTAGCCTAAGTTACGCTTTATATTATAAGCTTTCTACCAGTAAAAGTCCCGTCAAAATCGGTCTAGCAGGTTTCGGAGATTAGTCAGAACAAAGAGACAGACAAAAATTTTAGGTATTGACTTTTTGCTATCTGTATTTCATGTGCATTTAGTAAATTAGTTCTGAAGGTGGTAGATACAACCTGAGTTTATGTTTCGACTCCGGAAGCACCACCGCCTCACCTATTTCTGCCTAGTAACAGCAGTACTATGCTGCTGCGTTCTAGTACGAAGGATCTGGTAAAGGAGACATACTTATCCGACGTTCCAACTTAGTCATCAGTGGTAGCAACGCATCTGTGGCCAACATCAAGTGAGACTGATCTTATATGGGGATGATTACAGGTGTCCATGGGCGGCAGTGGCCACTTACCATCAGGTAGACTGCAAGCTCGTTGCTAATTCCATATTATACAAAAAAAAGTATAAAAAAATTATAATGTTACAAACAGTCACTTCAATTTTATTTATATGTATAGATTAATAAACCAAATATCAACAATTAAACCTTATGCACATTTAAATAAAATTTAAAACCCTTTGAACATATCCAATAGGGCTTTAAAGAATTTTCGAAAAAACAAACCGATTTTAACTTTACGCTGTCTATAATAAAGTCAAAATTGAATTGACTGTCGTGAATTCGTTTTAAATTTCAAAAATTTTCGAATAAGATAATAAATTAATTTGTCGATGGCTGTACCGAATAAGGTGAAACCGATCTTGAGTTAAGGCACTAAAGAGTATATTGCGTGTTGTTATAATGTTATTTAATCATTTAAAAAGTTATAATGGGTTGTATGAACGCAAATGTCTTCATTAATGTTCTTCGTTGGTGGCATTCAAGCCGGTTTGAACGTTTGCAAGTTTAGTTCCCGTTTGGACACGTTTAGTGGAAATTATTGATTGAGATTTTAACTCGGGGAGTGATAGGCTTGTTTGACATCGCTTGGGTCGAGGGTTCGGCTCCCAGCTCAAGTATACGTAATTTATATACGTTTTAGAATTGTCACTTGTTTTAACGGGCATGATATTTAAGGACGCAAAGTAATGATAGTTATAGTAAATATAAACGCTTTCTACACTCATAGCCCTACAGTAGGATCATTCAGATGTCTGTCTGGCCGGGGATCGAACCCGGGACCCACTGCGTGTTAGACCGGTATGGTGACCGCTCCACCACGCGGGTCGTCAATTAATAAATAAGAAATAGTGAAATTAATATATTTGATTTTGTAAATAAAATTAAGAAAATAAAAAATCTAATGTGTATAAGTGTAAATGTTTAAGACGCCATTATTATAAAACCCCATTTGCATTATTTTTATAATATCGAAACAGCAAACGAGTTTGCCGACCACCTGATGGTCATTCCCTATGTACATCTGTAATCAATTCTAGAAATGGGTAAAGCCGTACCTGAGGTCAGCCATAGATGCGTTGCTACCCATGAGGACGAAGTTGAAACGGCTCGTCTAAACGTGTCTACTCTACCACACAAATACAGACTTATTAACTATGGTTTAATAGCACCATCGCCACATCTATTTCTGCCTAATAACAGCCGTATTAAGCGCTGCTGTGTTCTGGACTGAAGGGTGTGGTAAGGGAGGCATACTTTTCCGAGGCGTTCCAACTTAGTCCTCAGGGGTAGTAACGCAGCTGTGGCTAAGCTCAGGTAAGACTGATCTTATCTGGGGTTTATTTATTACGGATGTTCATGGGCGACAGTGGCCACTTACCATCAGGTGGACTGTATGCTCGTTTGCGTCTTCAATGTAATGAAGGTGGATGAGAATGAATTTTGAAGGTGGTAGAACTCTTTGTGGTTCGACTCCGGAAGCACCACTGCCACATCTATTTCTGCCTAATAACAGCAGTGTTATGCTGCTGTGTTCTGGTCCGAAGGGTGTGGTAACGGAGACACACTTTGCAGAGGCATTCCATCTTAGTCCTCAGGGGTAGCAACGCAGCTGTGGCTAATCTTAGATGAGACTTTGATATTACCTAGGGTTAATTACAGATGTTCATGGGCGGCAGTGGCCACTTACCATCAGGTGGGCTGCAGGCTCGTTTGCTACTTCCATACCATAATAATAATAATAATGTTCACGGTTCTGTCTATATTCTTAACCGGATATAATTTCAAAACGAGTATGCTAATAGTGTTATAAATTTCTTGAATCGACACTAATCGCTTCATTATGGTGACTATGCCGCCATTTTGGTTAATAAATGATAAATTTTGTATTTATCGCGCTATTATTCAATATAAATTATATATATCGTGGTCAAGAAATAGGCGTTTAGAGTAATAAATGATTATTACTAAAAATAACTTTTAATTCACCACATTTGGTGGTAGAACTCTTTGTGGTTCGACTCCTGAAGCACCACCGCCACACCTATTCCTGCCTAATAACAGCAGTGTTATGCTGCTGCCTTCTGGTCTGAAGGGTGTGGTAAGGACGAGACATTTAAAACAAGCTAACTTAGTACTTACCCAAACCCAGAATAGAAAACTTAATTCATCATTTATATATGTCCGGCCGAGGTTCGAACCTGGAACCCACTGCGTGTCAGGCCGGTATGGTGACCGCTTCGCCACGCGGTTCGACAATATTGAATAATTACATAAAATGCCAATTAAGCTCAACCACACCTCTGATTCACGAAAATTGGAAACATGTCTATTAATTTGAAAATTACTAGAATCTTACTAATATTATAAATGCGAAAGTTTGTGAGGATGTATGTTTGTTTGTGGGTTACAAACAAACATACATCCTCACAAACTTGCACGCGAAAACTACTGATTGAATTTGGATGAAGTTTGGCACACAAATAGTTGTTGGCCTGGATTAACACGTAGGATATTTTTTACCGTGGTACATGATTCACTAATCAGATATTAAGAAAGTGAACAAAAATTCCACTTCTACTTGATAAAGAATATATAAAAATACTCTTATATATAAATTCAACATTGTATAAAAAATCGAAATAATCCATTGAGTATTTCCTATGCATGACGAATACAAATATACAAAATCTGTTATTTTTCTTCTATTTTATTTTACAATAATGTGATGTATTAATAAATGCTTTCAATATAATTAAATATTTTTGATACAAAAAGTGTATTTATTATGTTATCTAATTGAATTACTTGTGTTGTTTAATTGAATTATTTATGTTTTCTAATTGGTATTTTCTCTTTTGTTTTAGGACGAAGTAAGTACGAGAGAGCACACCATTCACGTGAGATATATAATTTAATTAATTCAATTAAATTGGGTATCCATTCCCAATTAATTGGGTATATTTTCTGACACAATTATTGCTTGTTTTTTATCAATATTCTTTTTGTGTTTTTATATCATATCATTTTTATTTATATCATATCTATGCCTTGTGTGTGCACTTATTTTTTGTGTGTTTGCATGTTTATGTGTGTTTTCAGCTAAATTATTAAATGTGTTATTATTGTAGGTATTTTGCCATATAAATAATAAATTCAATTTAGATTTTATATTGACTAATATTGAATGTATTATCTAATGGACTTCTCAAAATAACATTTTTTTTGTGAATATATGAATAAATATCAGTAAACTTGCAACGAATAGCATATTCACTAATATGCCGAATATCGAATAGTATTTTGCTTTGTTCTTGAATAGGCAAAAGTATTCGACAAGTAAGTGTGTTTAGTAGAGATATGCCAACTAGAAAAAATACAAAATTCGAGTTGAAATTCACACAACTCCAATGTAACTAGAGTGAAATGGTCGCAACTTACAAAAAAAAAAGTTCTTTCTACTTTCGCTTCATATTCATCACAAACGATCCGCGTGGCGGAGAGGTCACTGTACCGGTCTGACACGCAGTGGGTCCCGGGTTTGATCCCCGGCTAGACAGACATCTGAATGATGAGTTTAGATGTTCTGTTCTGGGTCTGGGTGTTTGTGTATTCGTCTTTGTGTGTCCATGGTACCCACGACACAGGAGAAAATCCGACTGTGGCGCTATGAATGTAGAAATCGTTTACAAACGTTGCAGGACCATGTTTTCAAATACATTATTTATTAGCAACAAAGAAAACTAACAAAAACATAACGAAAAAATGACAAGCAATAAGTTATGTAAACTTCAAATCTCAAATTTTGCTAATCATTAAACATTGGATGTATATAATACAAATACTCATTATTTATATATTTTCTTATACAATAGAATTATTAGATAAAAACAAAATCTTGAGTATTCAGTATTCGGCCGAATAGTACCTACAGATTCGGTATACTGTACGGTACACGGTATATATATATTTTATTGAAGTGAAAACTTCTTTAGCGGCGTTGAGCATTTTTTCTGTAATGGGTATAAAATCTTAAACTCGCGTCAGGACACGTGACCTGATCGAAAAAGCGTAA
>MOOZ01002533.1:28795-40643 GCA_002930495.1 Cecropterus lyciades
ATGTCCATGGGCGGCAGTAGCAACTTACCATCACGTGGGCTGCATGATCGTTTGCTACTTACATACTATACCCCTGAGGACTAAGATCGAATGCCTCGGAAAAGTATGTTTCCCTTACCACACCCTTCAGACCAGAACACAACAGCGCATAACTCTGCTGTTATTAGGCAGAAATAGGTGTTAATTAATCATGTGTTGATATAACTGTTCATGAAGATTTTTTTTTTATTTTTTTAGCATTTTCAAATGCAATTTATATTTTTTACAAATGTTTGACATGAATCTTATGATATACGATTTTAGACTAAGATTATCGTGGTATTGATCCATTTCAACATGTAACGGGTACTCAGGATACGCGGTTCATTTAATCACGATCACGATCCATACAAGTGGATAACGGGTACTCGGTGCTAGGATACACGGTTCATTTTATCGCGACCACGGTTGGATCGAAATATCGACAATAAAGAACTAAAACTGCATATCGTGACTACCCCTAACATTTAAAACAAATATAATTTTTGACACTGAAAATGCAAGAGATAGATTATCTTTTTTTTTTTACCAATTTGACATAATATATTTTCGCGCAGGTCCGCGCACCAGAAGACCGAAGAAACCACCTGGGGAGGGTCCCACTGACGAAAAGAGACCCAGAACCGCATTCTCAGGACCACAGCTTGCGAGGCTAAAGGTACTCACGTCATCACATTTTGGAAATAATCGATTTAGGGGTGGATTTGCTGATAACATAAAAAAACAGACTGGACTTAGAAAAATAAATCATTGAAGTAGCACACGAGTATGCAGTCCACCTGATAGTAGGCCACTGCCGCCCATGGACATCTGTAAGCAAGTTCATATAGAACAGGGATTCTATCTAAAATCAATATGCGTTGCTATTCACGAGGACTAAGATGGTCGCCTCATATGAAAATGAAGCAAGCGCACGCCTCCACCTAAACCCAAGAAATACTTCACAATAGACTTTTTTTTCTTCCAGCACGAGTTCGCGGAAAACCGCTACCTCACCGAGAGAAGACGGCAGGCCCTCGCCGCGGAGCTAGGCCTAGCGGAGGCACAGATAAAGATCTGGTTCCAGAACAAACGCGCCAAGATCAAGAAGGCCTCCGGTCAGCGGAACCCACTAGCCCTACAGCTGATGGCACAAGGGCTGTACAACCACAGTACTGTTCCTTTGACCAGAGAGGAGGAGGAACTAGAAATGAAGGCCAGGGAAAGAGAACAGCAGAATCGACACTAACTGTGACGTGTGTGTTAAAATTTGTAGAATAACTTATTGGCTAAAAAGGTTAACTCAGCCTCTCATCTTGGGGTTTCAAGCAGGGATGATAGGGTTTCGTAAGTGATGTCGATACTTTTTTTTAATATGTAACGGGTACTTACTATACGCAGTTACTTTCTTTGCTGCCGATTTCGATCCAGTTGCAAGGATCGTGGTCACGAAACTGTGACCACGATCCATGCAACTTGATCGAAATCTACTGCCAATAAACTACAATCATCTCGTATCGTGAGTACCCGTTTTTCATAACATCCCTCGTTTCAAGATTTTAACAGGCACCTGGTTATAGGACTATGACCTAAACCCTTCTCTGAGGAGACCCTTGCCCAGCGTTGGGTAAAGATGACGATATTAACGAAAATTGGTGAAATATCATTTATTTTTCATTGAAACGAGTGTGAAAGTGATACCAATGTTTTGTTTGGGATCTTTTTGAAAAAATAATGGTTTCGTAAATGTTTGTTTTAAATTTAAAAAAAAATACTTACAGTTTATTGGTATTTTTAAAACCTTGGTTTTCAGTGTTAATTATGGGGGGAAATTTCTAGTAAATTTCTATGGACGTTGATATAAAATAACCATAGAAACCACCACTTTCTAAAACGACCAATTAAACAATGATTAATATTTAATGAAAATTGTTTTATAATAAGCAATCAAATGTTATAATATAAACGATTATAACATCAAATCATGGATATCTTAACCGCTAGACACGAAACTTTCGTTTAGCGCTACAAGCGTCGGTGTTGAGCGAATTTTTACTTTCGCGATTTTTTCAAAGTTTCTTCGACACTTCGTGGCATTATGAGATCAGGCACATTTGTTTGAAGGTGCAACGCTGAGGCCTACGTTTTTTTTACAATATGGACGTTTTTTTACACTACCGCCTATGGACATCTATAATCAACTCCAGATAAGATCAGTCTTATCTAAGTTTAGCCACAGATGCCACCTGAGGATGTTGGAACGCCTCGGATAAATGCATCTCCCTTCAAACCAGAACACAACAGCGCATAACACTGCTGTTATCAGGCAGAAATAGGTGTGGTGGTGACGCTTCCGAAGTCGAACCACAAAGGTATCTACCAACTCCAAATAAAATAAACTAAGGTCTTATCTAATAAGGGCACGAATTTCGCTGCAAATTGCAGAGAAATGCCAAAATTCGCTCAGCACTGTCGCTTGCAATGTGGCCCTCAGACCAACACAAACGTTTTACTCGTTTATTTTTGCGTATTAAACATTTCGACAAACACGAGAAAAACATAAATGACAATGTACATCAAATAATAACAATATTTGATGGAATCGTATCGAATGTCGAAATGTATTTATGTAAATATATTTCGCCCGCATTTATTATAAAAGGCAGAATGAATTGACAAACATAAAACTGATAATTTTATAAGTTCATAATGTTTTGGAATACTAAATAAAGTTCTCAAAGGTGTGTGAGGTCTACCAATTCGCACTTGGCCAGCGCGGTGGACTATGGTCAAAAACTTTCCTCATTCGGGAGAGGACCCGTGCCCAGCAGTGGGACAATATTGGGTTTACAATGAGTATTGTAGTACATTATAGTCTTTATCTTGAGGAAGCGTTTGGTCTGTTTTTTTTTAATACATTATTCTACCAAAAGTTATCACAATTTATACGTTATTTCGCCTTTTTAAATACGTGTGAAACCGTTGAGCACAGCTAGTTAACGTAAAAGAAAGTCGTACGAAAATAATATAAAAATCTTACTTTTTCAAATGATAATAATCTAAAACGCATGAATGATACATTTCTATGTTCTGATATTTTTTCAATTGTCATCTAGATTAAAGAGTGTGGGCCTTCTCATACAGAGGCTGATGCCCGATAGTGGGCATAACTGTACATAAACATTTTGCCATTATAATTAATATTAAAATCGTTACTATTAACATAAGATTGTAATATAAATAAACTTGTTGCAAAATATTAAATAGTTGTACCGTGTCCCACTCGAATTGTATAAAAAAATTTGGTAATTTATGAAAAAATTGTAAATATTTGCTAGAAATAATTTCGAATAACAAATAATTAAGTTATTTATTGTGCAATGTAGCAGTATTAGATGAAATTGTGACTTTGGTGATATTCTGGAAAAATAGGCATGGCACAAATACATGAGACACAAAATGGCGGCTAAGAAACACATAAGACACTAAACAATTGAATGGATCTGATTTTTTCAGAATATTGCCAATTCTTGAACGTAAAGTAGCGATTTATAGACAGAATCTTATTAAAAGAAGTCGAAAATTCTTTTTGTCTTTTATTTATCCCCAAAATGGAATACTACCGAAATATATATGTATCTTTTACCCCCGGCTCCGCTCATCGGTCAAGTTTAACATCATGAAAAGTATCATATGTTTTAATCCAGGTTATAATCTGTGTATTAAATTTCTTCTAAATCTGATATGTACTTTTTTGCTATAAAATTAACAAATATTCATTTTTTCTAACAAATTGTGTCTTTAAAGTATCAGTAAGAATATATTTCAAGTAAGAAAAGTGTCTTTACAGGCTATGAAAATTTCATTTCATGTTTTCACGACGACCCGCGTAGCGGAGCTGTCACTTTGAATTTAGATTCTGTTCTGGGTCTGGGTGTTTATGTATCCGTCTTTGTGTGTCCATGGCACCCACGACATAGGAGAAAATCCTAGTGTGGGACTATGAGTGTAGTAAGCGTTTATTTATTTCGTTTATTTACTAAAAATATTTTAAAATCAGTAATGAGTACTGAAAGATTTGTATTTTGAAATTTGGTCCCTCATTGAGCAAACAGTACGATAAAATGTTGAAGTATGAATTTTATATCTCAATAAGCTTTAATTTTTTGTTTTTTTTTTTCGCGTGTTAAAATTGAATAGGTAATAACTATTAACGACGAAGAAAATCTTCACGACTAAGAGTGTTTCTGTTTCTACTTAAATAATAAGGCCCCGTCAGCCTTATGATATCTGCATGTCTGCTTTTTCTGATGGAAAGTAGTCACCCTCGCCTGGACATATGCAACAGGAGTCGCCGATGCATCGCCGGCTTTAAAGGAGAGATCTTTATGCTCATTTCAAGAACTCTGAAGGTGGTAGAGCTCTTTGTGGTTCGACTCCGAAAGCACCACCGCCACACCTATTTCTACCTAACAACTGCAGTATTATGCGCTGTTGTGTTCTGGTCTGAAGGGTGTGGTAAGGGAGACATACGTTTCCGAGGCATTCCATCTTAGTCCTCAGGGGTAGCAACGCATCTGGTGGCTAACCTTAGGTGAGACTTTGATCTTACCTAGGGTTGATTACAGATGTCCATGGGCGGCAGTAGCCACTTACCATCAGGTGGACTGCATGCTCGTTTGCTACTTCCATACTATAAAAAAAGAAAAAAAACTCTATGTCACAGCGCTCCTGGATTACCTCCGGAAAGTTCAATCCACATTAATTCAAGTTATTTAAAAAAGATATGTTCTGAATTACCGCACCTATTGCTGCCTAGTAAAAACAGCATGACGCGCTGCTATGTTCTAGTCTGGAAGGTGTGGTAAGGGAGATAGATATACTTATCCGAGGCGTTCCAACATAGTCCTCAGGGGTAGCATCTGTGGCCAATCTAAAGTATGACTATCTTATCTGGGGTTGATTGAAGATGTCTATAATTAGCAGCCACTTACCATCAGAACCGCATGCTTATTTACTACTTCCATAAAAAATTATAAAATATAGCCTCTGAGTTAATTCAGGTCATAAACTATACGTGTGCCGAATTTCAGCCAAATTGAAATCAGTACCTACAATCCTTATCCTTATATACTTATCCTTATCCTTACGTACAAGAGTAACATAAATACATGCACTTTAACAAACATTTGCTTATATAAATTTACTAGTATATTACAGAACTTTATAACAACCCGGCTCCAAATTCTTCGACACTTGGCGTCAACCCTCCAACACCCACCCCAGAAAGCGTAAAGTAAAAAAACGAAATTAAACTTCCGATCTCAAATTCCCGATTCGCGATGCCGCCGCAAAATTTCCAATAAAATCTTCCCCGTGTCTGTCCATTTGTAAGAAGGGGTGCAGTACTGTCAGTCTGCCTAGTTTAAACCGAGTGTCACATTGGAAAAGATTAGCGATTAAACTGACGAGCTAGTTTAAAGTTTAAACTCTTTGAGGTTTGACTCCGGAAGCACCGCCACACCTATTTCTGCCTAAAAGCAGTTGTATTCTGAAGGGTAAGGGAGACATACTTATCCTTTTCCAACTTAGTTTTCAAGGGTAGTGCATGTGTCTAACCTCAGGTAAAACTGATCTTACCTGGAGTTGATTACAGATGTCTATGGGCGGCAGTGGCCACTTACCATCAGGTGGACAGCGTGCTCGTAGATCGATAGTAGAAGAAATTTTAGTTCTTTATATAACGCTCAAGTCATTAACCTCTTATTGTCCCACAGCTGGGCACGGGTCTCCTCTCAGAATGAGGCTATAGTCCATCAAACTGAACGTGTGCGAATTGACAGACTTCACACACCTTTGTGAACTTTTTAGAGATTTTTTTAGAGAGATATAAGTAAGTTTGTAAAGCAGTGATAATTAATTTCTATTACGCACACCGTTTTAGGAATATCAGTGGTGAGTTTCAACCAACTAGTGTTATGAAATCTTTTTTGGAAATTCAATACATCCGCTTGACGCTAGCAGCATTCAAAAGCGTCAGCATTTGATCGAACTTCAGAAATTAACATCTCAAAAAACATTTTCAGTCTAACTAATATTATGAATGCGAAAGTTTGTGAGGATGTATGTGTGTTTGTCCCTCTTTCACACAAGAACTACTGGTCGGATTTCACTGAAATTTAGCACACAGATAGTTTATGAGCTGGATTAACACATGGGATACTTATTATCATAGTAAACATGACCGAAGCGGGCAGATTCACGAGAATAAGCTAGTATCTACATACTAAGTGGTACGTAGTACTGGAGAACACTCAAGTTTTTTGTTCCTCATATTTCTTATCTTGTTTGTCTGTAAGTTCATTTGTTAGGCTTTCGAGCACTGACAGATGCACTTACGCCTTATTCATTTTAGTTCAACTTAACGACGGGTGCGCAACATTTTAAAATCTATTTTAAATAATTTACCAAAGGAATGAGTTATCCATGTACCATGTATCTAGCGAGAAGCGGTTCTTTCGTTTCGGTGAAAGAGTATGGTTGCCGGCTTATTTATCAATAATGCGACCATCTTAGTCCTCGGGAGTAGCAACGCTTCTGTAATTTTCATATCCCATAAAAAACATAAATGTAAAAAAATGCCAAGTTCATTACTGTCTACTAAGCCTACAAAAGAATTGATATCTAAATAAGTACCAATTTCTGTACGTATATTATTCTCAAATTTTAAGGTACAAGAATACAGTCTTTAGATAAATTAAAAATACAATTTCTCGTATTGCTACAACAACAATGTTTTCCACCTAATAATTTAACTCTGTTAAATTTTAACGGATAATTTATTTACACAAGTCATTTATTTAATTTAGGCTATAGTTGATAGAACTCATGTTGAATTACTATTCAGCCGCCACTAGGGGTGTGCGAATATCATTCGAATCGAATGTAATAGAATATTAATATTCGATTCAAAATTCGAATAATTTGAAATTCGACTAATAATTCGAAAAAAATTGAATTATTCGAAAAATTTCGAATAGTTCGAAAAATTTCGAAGAATTCAGTAAGTTTCGAATAATTCGGTAAATTTCGAATAATTCGGTAAATTTCAAATAATTCGGTAAATTTCGAATAATTCGGTAAATTTCGAATAATTCGGTAAATTTCGAATAATTCGGTAAATTCCGAATAATTCGGTAAATTCCGTATAATTCGGTAAATATCGAATAATTCGGTAAATTTCGAATAATTCGGTTAATTTCGAATAATTCGTACAATTCGCGGCTTATTAAAATATCACTGCATTTTTTATTGTATCCAATTTAAACTTCACTGGTCAATCAGTAGGACTCTGGTTCACTGGTTGAATCAGTGACAAGAATACCTATGCATGTGCACGTGAGCATATTTACTGGTTGAATCGGTTAAATTCAACAGATTCATTTAGGGAAAAAAACATTTAAAAATTTGCGAATAACAAAATAATTCGCAGTTAATCTATACATATAAATAAAATTGAAGCGTCTGTTTATAATATAAATATAACAGCTTTTTACCAAATGCATACAAAAGTATATACGATACTGATAGCAAAAAATCAATCACTACAATTTTTGTCTGTCTGTCTGTTTGTTCTGGGTAATCTCGGTAACCACTGAACCAATTTTGACGGGACTTTCACTGTTGGATAGCTAATGTCATAAGGCGTAACTTAGGCTACTTCTACTTTAGAAAATTTAATTAGGGTTCCGCACAAAAAATTGAAACCTAAGAAACCGCGCGCGCTCTACGCGCACGTATATATTACTATGTCAAGTTACATTTTTTAAACGCGGGTAAAACCGCGGGGCTCAGCTAGTTCTAATTAAAATGAATTATTCGAACTCTTTGAATTATTTGAATTTGTTCAAATTCAGATTATTCGTACTTTTTCGAATTATTCGGGAACTTTCGAATCAACGTCTTCCTATGTAACTTAAACACCCACTGCGGTCAACACACCAGCCAAGGGGACTAATGGAAAGCTCCCGTTATATAGAGAAGGCTTTAAAAAGAAACGCTTTTTGCATTCATAGCCCCAAACTAGGATTGTCTCCTGTGTCGTGGGTGCCATGGCCACACAAAGACCAGACCTATTTCTACCCAATAACAGCAGTGTTATGCGCTGTTGTATTCTGGTCTGAAGGGAGGTAGGTTTATATTCAAAGTACTCCATCTTAGTCCTCATGGGTAGCAACGCATCTGTGGCTAACCTTAGGTGAGACTTTGATCTTACTTGGTTGATTACAGATGTCCATGGGCGGCAGTAGCCACTTGCCATCAGGTGGGCTGTAGGCTCGTTTGCTACCTCCATACTACGAACAGAAAAACACGCAGAACCATAACCTAAACTCATCTTTCAGATGTTAATCTGGCCGGGGATCGAACCCGGAACCCACTGCGTGTCAGACCGGTATGGTGTCGTCTTTGGATCCAAAAAGGCTTATGGCTGGATTCCTTAAATAAAATATCAAAAACATACGCGCTTGGAAGACATAATTGTGTCGGCGACGCGAATCGATTTTCGACAATAAAACTGCAAGTGTAAAAAGCAGTTAATTTAGGAAACGGGCGTTCGTCTCGCGTGCCTTCTTACAAACGTCGGCTTACATGCAGTGCCCAAGTTATTTGATCAATAAAATAATACATCTACTATTCACGTACCTAATTAATGAATGCCTTTTACTAAGTTTTTCTATATGAAAGTTTCGAATGATTTATTGAGCGATCATACCGTAGAGATATACATAGTAGACGGCCGTCGGTAGCAAAAACGCCCGACGGTTAGAAAGAGAAATAAGATCGCGGTACCCTTTACGTCATGCGCGAGAAGAGAGATAGAGAAGGTACTGCAATTTTCTGTCATTTTTTAACCGAAGAACGATTGGAAGCCTTCATTGAGGAATCTTCATTCAGGAATCTTGACATTATAAATTTTATAAACTTAACCGTTCCACAAACTATTCATTTGCTATTTTTCGTCTTAAAGAATACTGAAGGAATTGCTCTTAAATAAAATCAAGAAATCGACCTCAGAATTAAGCGTCCGAGGTTCAAATCCCCGGGTTACCAGATACGAACACTGATATTATATAAATGTGCGTATAGGAATTAGTGATTTACGGTGAAGAAAAACTTCGTGTGGAAACCTTAGCACATAATAGTACTCTAAAACATAAAGTTCTCAAAGGTGTGTGAAGTCTACCAATTCGCACTTGGCCAGCGCGGTGGACTATGGCCTTCAACTCTATAATTCTCAGAGAAGACCCATGCCCAGAAATGGAGCAGTAAGTTGTTGACGACGCTAATTTTCACCACATTTTTTTTTTATTTATTTAAGTGTTGTATATCAGATTGAAGTAGCAAAGTTCATGCAGTCCACCTGATGGTAAGTAGTCACTGACGCCCATGAATATCTGTAAACTTCGAATAGAACAAGTGTCGAATACAGATGCGTTGCTACTCCCGAGGACTAAGTTGGTCGCTTCATATATAAGTGAGTCGGCAACCACACCCTTCCACCTCACGCGAGAACAGCTTCACGACAGACGTAGGTGTGGCGGTGATACCTCCCTGGTCGAACTAAATTGGAAATACCTACCTTGAAAAATAAAAAATAACTGACTAAAAATAAATGTTTACAAAAACAAAACAAGCAGCATATAAACCCACCGCTAGAGGGCGCCCCAACATTCCTAGCTGAGAGTGTTCCGCGTTATTTTTACACTTAAGGGATGATTTCACCCTTTATTGGTTCTAACACGTGCGGGGCTGTTATCTGGATGTTATTTTAATTCAAAAAGTGTTTGTTAAGACACTTTTATTAACATAGCTAAAACTATATAATAATAGATAATTTTTTTCTCATTCCTTTGTTCACTAGATTATTAATACTATATCAGACTAAAGTAGCAAACGAGCATGCAGCCCACTTGATGGTAAGTGGCAACTGCCGCCCATGGACATCTGTAAGCAACTTCATATAGAACAGGGGTTCTATCATACTCTATCACATTCACCACTTCCACCTCACGCAAGAACTTCTTCACACTAGGAACAGGTGTGGCGACGTACCTCGCGGTCGAACTACATTGGTTCTACCACCTCGTTGACTATAATATCTTAAAAAGGTTATATTAAAAAAAATCTATTAAAACCTAAAAGAAATATTTACATTACAGGTAAAACAAGGAGTCCAAATCGCTGCTTCTTGGAAGAGACCCAAGAATGCTGGCTGCGTTTCCTCTTTGAATGACCAAACTTATTTTTTGGCCCAAATACGCACCTGCCCTTGGGTCTCTAGAAACATCGACCCGTCGCGACGACAGTTCTTTATAAAACCGTCGTACTTCCGACCCCCACCTAAAGTCTCTACCGCAAACAGCACAAATATGTAACCTTCCTCCAAAGCTGCGTATTTACGCCGTTCAACAGATTCAGCCGTCTGCCGCACCACCTGCGGTATCGGTCACCGATAATGGAGGATAATGGATGGAGCCAGCGTATCGACACATGTTCTCTTATAAGGGACTTCCCCTTTTTCCAAGGAACGAGTGTCATACCATTCGGCTCAAGGGTAGCGGGCACGTTGACGGTAACAAGGCCCTTCGGATGACGTCATTGACGCACGCATGACGCGACAAACGATCTGCACTGCGGCGGCAAGACAGTCCGTGATGGCCTTACTGGATGACGTTTTCCCCACAAAACAGCGGTGTGGCTCATTTGTTTTTAAACCTAAACGCAGGCAAACAGAAATAGACAAAGATGTATTATCTTCAAATGTTCCTACATTATAAGAAGGTACAGCCTGCAGCCAAAAACCTAACTCCTTTTCAGAGACTGCTAGAAGACAAGCCCGATCTGTAAGTTGCTTCGTATTTCCTAGAAGTTTATTAAAAGATAATAATTATAAATCAGGTCACAATCTCTGAATTATTTTTTAATCCGGATAATTTTACCCTGGGCAGACCATAGACAAGGCTGTTTTGGTATCGTTCACATAAGCCACCTCATAATTGATAAGAGATTTATGTTGAATCTTATCAATCAGATTTTGGGTGCTATGTGAAAAAGCCAAAAATGCTAGTAAAGACACACTGGAACACACACACACACTATATTTAAATAAATTATATCGTTATATGTATTTTCAGAATAAAAAAATAAAAATTCTTTCAGTGTTAGATAGCCCATTTATCGAGGAAGGCTATAGGCTATATATCATCACGCTAAGACCAGCAGGAGCGGAGCACCAATGAAGAATGTTTCAAAATCGGGGTTTTTTTTTCTAATGAAAGCTTCCGCTGCATGCGCTGCGTAAACGGTTTAAGTTTCGTAAAAATTATATATAACAGAATGGATCCCCTTTAAAAGTTCTAAAAAAAAGTCAGCGACAGCATATGTCTATCTTTTCAGGTACACTCACTGTACCCTTTTATATGCTAACCAAATTTGTTCCAAAATAATGCATTATTTTCGAAGTTGTTTTTATATATATAATATTTATCCTTATCCAAATAAATACGGTATTTTTACGGTTTATTTAATTTAAAACAAAATTGCCCTTTACATCATTCGATTTAAATGAATATCTTAGGAGATATCGCAGTTTTAAAAAAACATCACACCAAAATAATGACTGCGAGGCTCCTTAGGGAACGCTCAGTGAACAAATTATAATTTAGTCTTTTCAGAATATTACATATAATACTTTTACTACTACTAAATAGATTTAATTTTGTAGTAAGTATTTTAGGGTAATTCTTTTACCGTGGATAGGCGATATCTT
>MOOZ01002541.1:20516-31933 GCA_002930495.1 Cecropterus lyciades
CTATCAATGTAGAACTAACAAGTCAGAGAATCTCTTATTTTTGCCATAAATTAGATTCTTCGGTGAAAAAAAAACCAATATGTTAGGGCTTTTTTTAGGACTTCTTTTATAAGACTTAATTCAAGAATATGAACTTATGTATGTAGCGTTACAATAAAACCATAGTCATAGATCTCGATATTTTATCTATATTTAAAAATTTTAGCTGCAAGACACAGACAAGTGACTATTGTTCATGAAAACCGTTAAAAGAAAAAGTTCCCATAGTAAAAGGAAAGTATGAAATACAACGCAACGCGGTCAAGTATCGGCGAAAGGCGAGTGAAAGCTTAAGTACTTGATGTACGATACCAGTACTTGTAGATTGTACTATAGGTTTTTGTATGGAAACGATGTCCTACAATAAATGTACCTAAAGATTTAGTAGAGTTCTAAAAATTATCGCCATCGAGCAGTGACCTCTGAGCGTTTTTACTGTATCAGAATAATCGTTTAACCCTAAAATAGATAGAAATCTGTTCACCGAAAAACATATTTCACGAGTAAAAAGATCGCGGAAATAACGATAAGACACACGACACAGTGAAACTAAAAGTATTGTCTCGAAGATAAAATGATTTTAGGAGAAAATTGGTGACGCCCATGATTTTACGCTATTATGTTAAAACTTTAAAGTTACCTAAAAGGAAAATTCAAATGAAGTCGGCCTCGGAAAGTCAAAACAGGTGACATCATACATAGAATAAATCAATGAGGTCGAACACGTCATCGCCTCAAAATAAGGTCATAATTATTTATGGAAATAATAAAACAACATTTCAAAAAACTTTCATATCCTGCGGTGTGATAAATGAATTTTATTGACCGGGGCGTGGCTACCTACCGGCAAAGTAGCCTTGATTCAACGAATTTGACGTCAACGTGTCATTGGCAGTGATAAAGAAAACAAAATAGCATCAAGTCAAGACGATAATTAAGGAAAGAACTAATACTTTATGACAATGCTCAAAGAAATCTATATTCAAATAATGGAATAAGGCAACCGACCTCGTGGACATTGAGAACGGTCACGCCGACAAGATGGCTTCCCGGCACGTTGAATAGAAAATGCGTAATCGAACCAAGTACATTTGAAATTAACTAAAATAACAATAAAGGAATAGAATGAGGAGTAAAACTTACCATTGTGATTGAGTTTTGTTGAACTTAACGTACAAATAAATTAATTAAATATGTCAGTCGACGTTCAGCGCGACCGGTTAAGAGGCTTGCCGAACGGGTAATATTCAGAAAAATTCCGTTAGGCGCCTATATATAGTGCCGGCGTAACGGGGGACCGACGCTCCCCAAACCACGTCGTGATTGGTGGATTCGACTGCCGCATGGGCGTATCGACCAATGAATTCGTAGCTGCATTATATCACCATTGCGGGAATATGTGGGCTGATGATTCATTCGTGAATAGGGATGTATGAATCGTTATAAGTTATCGATATAGTAGAATAAATCAATTTAAAATATACATTTTCATGAGGCATTCCTCTGTTTCCTTATCAGATTTGTGCCATACATTGTCTGCAACCATATCTGTAACTGTATATTACTATGTCCTTACATTACAGTTCTTAGAATAATTTCTATCTATCGTAATGAAAGGCAAGATTAATTAATATTATACACTATTTGAATTAGACTTACGTACTTTAAGATTTTTCGCATATCCATGCCATATTATTAATATCTCGTTGTGAGTCCATTGTTTGTAGTGTCCGACCGAAGCTTTGGCTTCGGTCACTATATTTCTTGTGATTTTTGAACCTTCGGTTTCGGCTTTGGCCGAAGGTTGTGGCCATAGTCGAACGATCGGCCTCGGCGAAAAATCAACTTTCGGTCGGACACTAACTGTTTGTTAAGTGTCTCCGACTTCTGATGTACAGTGAAATATTAAAAATCATTTAGTATTTTTTTTTATAGTATGGAAGTAGCAAACGAGCATGCAGCCCACCTGATGGTGGCTACTGCCGCCCATGGACATCTGTAATCAACGCTAAGTAGGATCAAAGTCTCAACTAAGGTTAGCCACAGCTGCGTTGCTACCCCTGAGGACTAAGATGGAATGCCTCGAAAAAGTATGTCTCCCTTACCACACCCTTCAGACCAGAACACAGCAGCGCAAAACACTGCTGTTATAAGGCAAAAATAGGTGTGTGGCGGTGGTGCTTCTGGAGTCGAACCACAAAGAGTTCTACTACCTTCAAATTATATTATATTATTTGATTTAATTTTGTCATGTGTTTTTTATCAACAAAGCACTGATAAATTTCCAAATCTACTATATTTCGAATTCTACTTATTTAAGATGTATATTCTTTAAAAATCATAATGGTCTTTCTCATATTCTATGACTACAAAGTAAGTTTTCCTGCACAACTTTTTAATTCGATTTTCCAAAAATTATCTCAACTTACTTCTTTATTTATTCCTAGTCGTTTTAGTTTGGTTTTATCACACCAGTAATTAATCGTTTATTGAAATATTCTATAAATTTCATAAACAATGTATATGAATGCCGTGTAATTAAGAAAAAATAATTTCCGAATATTATATATTACTTATTGCCTTTGTCATATATACAAATCAAGAAACGTTCCATTAACCCATATAATTAAATGCTCATATACAAGCTTATAATGAGTAAAATCAATAAGAATAAAAGTTCAGATGAATCATGGAAGGCTTAAAAAATTATAAACAACACACACACAAAAAAAAAAAACCTCTTTACTCTTCACTGCTCTCATACAAAAAGCCTTTAATACCCTCCTTGCTAGCATTAATTTCTGAAACTTAATATATTATTCAGGGTGTATATGTAAAATGTAAAAAATATATACTTTAAGTACACAAAGGCTTTTAATAAGTCACATATTAAAAACTTTTATTTGATTAATAATTTCTTCAATTCAAGTAAGTTTATATAATAAAAATAATTTATAATATACATACAACAAATAATATTCATTTTTTTATTTTAGATAAGGATAAATTTAAGACAGAAATTTTAAAAAATTAAGAAATATAAGAATATTTTTTTAACGTTTTTAAGAAAGGTCTTTTTTGGGTCCATTGTTGTACATTTTCCTTTTGCGAATATTATTAATAAATAAAGGGAAACAGAAAATATCAAAAGAGGAAATCAAAACGAAAGAACCCAAACTGAGGATTAAATAGAAACTGATAAGTCTGTAATAAAATATTCATGTTGTCGATAGATATGTATTTGACATCACTAAAATCGATTTTTAGCCGTTTTGTTTGTGTGCGAAAATCGTCGCCAACGTCGCAGCACACATGTGCAAACCGGTCAATACAGTCTGGATGGCTTTTATCATTTTCTGTTTAATTTTACTCAAAATTTGTTATATAGCGTATCTCTTCATAGACAATTATAATGGAAATAATGTATGATTGTAGCAGTTTTCGATAAACCTGTAGTATTTGTAGTTTACCAAAAACATATTGCATTAGTGTGCGTGTACTGTGTTTACACAGACGTAGTATTTCCGTTTCCATATATGGACATCTTGTCTGGCAGGGGTTGGCTGGAACTAAAATTATGTCACCAGTATTTTAAAAAATTGTCGATTCCAAAATTAAAGGCACGTTAAGGAATACAAATTAAAATGTCTATGCTGATTACATCTTCTACGTAAAATCTCAATGTATTGATTTTTTGCGTTTTTACTTATTACGATTATACTACATCTAGATGTATTAATAGAATTAATAGACTTATAGCCTTAAAAATACATTTAAGCGATTATACACTGGTTAATAATGTCCATTAACTAATATATTTTTTAACTAAAGCAAAATCTATTTTTCTATATTTATAGACTACAGTGCCATCTGTTAATACTTTTTGAACTACATCATACGCTTGTTAACTAATCAAGTATCCGCTTTACAAACTTTGTGAGGACTGGAAACAACAATGACAATATGATAATTCAGCGACATCTGTGTAGTATATATAAAATCAATTGGGCTTTAGTAATTAAAACAAAATTGTAAATAGTTATTGTGCATAACTTAAATAGAGGATATTAACCAGAATAGTAATTTTTAAATAATCCTGACCTACTTATAAATTTTAGTTTTATTACAGTGATTTGGATTTTATGAAAGTTAATTTCCATCCCTCCAATAATAAATATAATACGTAATACTTGTAACGTTATGATTGTTACCGAGACTTTAAGTGAATTTTAATGTTATGTTTAATGTAACGGTAAATAATTTAATGTTATTAAATCTTGAAATAAGCGGGAGAAAAGTAACATAGGAGGTGCGAGCAGGACAAAAATATTATTCTATGACGTTTCCATTAATTTTCCCGCGCTACGTTCAACAAGTGTGCGCCCGCACAACTTCATTCCGCGCGCCAACGTTTTTGAATCGCACGCGCAGACGATCCGACGAAAAATCGAAACATATTTTTGGTAATCCAAACTTCGCAGACCTCTGTTAAGTGTGATGATAATTAAATAACCTCTAGTTCTTCGAAATAAGTGTTTAGTGTTGTGTTATTTGTATTAAAAACATCGTTTTGAAGTTCAAATTTAGTGAGAAGTAAGTAGCGAATTTAAATTTGCATGTCTAGTGTATTTTTACAACGTTGACGTGATTTATGAGGCGAATATCACTTAAACGTGGTAAAGACGAGATTTTTCTTATAGATAAGTAGTTCGCTGCCTTTTATAGAGATGTATGCTCGCCGTTATGTCCGTGTAAGTCGTGTAAGTATAAGGCCTGGCCTATGATGATAAATGGGATTATAAGACTAGCTCGAAGCTAAGTTGAAAGTACCTACGGTATTGTGCACATTAATCTGTCTTTATTTTTCATCTGATAGCGAAACGACTTTCTAAATTAACTTATTTGCATAGTTATCTCGTATGTGCGAATGTTTAATTTGTTTTGGATATGTTACGCGTAGGTTAAAAGCGATTTTATTGGTATGCAAACATAATTTGTAGTTACTTATCAATAGATATTTAGTATGTACGTCATCATTATTTTAATTTTTATATTTGTGGCGTGGGTTCAAATGAAGGTAAAGTTATAGGTAATGAAAATTGTGGGCTTATTTAGATATTTTGCATAAATAATAGTTACTAGTTTTTGATTATATTTAGTAGCTGTAATTTTGTAGCATTTATTAGGCTCATCACTCAAGATAAGCCATTAGCCGGCTGTGGACAACGTCAAGAGAATGAAATAAAACGAATAAACAGCAAAAATTCGCTGAAGCAAACTAAATTCGTATGTTCTTAAAATTTATCAAGGGGACGAAGAAATTATCCTAATTACTAAAAAGTTGAAAAAACAACAAAAAAATGAAATGTTCAAAATAACTATGATGAAAAGTCACAAGATGTATCTATTCAATTTGAAAACCACCAACACCGTGGAGTTACAAAATAGTGAGATTACTGAGAAACAGAAATAATAATGCTTTAACTCATCACATGCTAGGTTTTCTATCGTGAACAAGGTATCACTTAATGCTCTGCTTCAAATTGCTATCGAAATCAGACTTAAACTATGGAACCACAATTAATGAATATTCAACGGCTTGAAGAGATCCCACTCATCAATTTATTCACTTACAGTATACAGCATTTCAGCCTTTGTACATGAGCATAAACAAACATTTAACAAGTTATCATGAAAATTATATTCCTTGTTTGTATAATGTCATCAAATCATACTATTTAAGATGGAAATAAAGTCAGATTCGAGACCATTATGAAGTCAAAATTATTATTACGAGCATTGGGCGTTAGTCATTAGATAGTCAAGAAAAAAAAAACAGTATTTAGATGTGCGCTAATCTTAACTTTTTTTTATTAGATTAAAGTAGTAAACGAGCACGCACTCCACCTGATGGTAAGTGGTTATTGCCACCTATGACCATGATATGCATCTGTGAACAACTTCATTTAAAGCAGGGGTCCTATCTGAAGTCGATCACAGATGCGTTACTACTCCCGAGGACTAAGATGGTCATAAATGCCAACTACACCCTCAACCGAAACTGAAGAACTGCTTCCCGATAAAAATGATTGTGGCGGTGGTCTTTCCCGGTCGAACTACACTGGTTCTACCATCTGGTTAAGACTTAATTCATAAATAATAATAAGACCGTTCTTGAAACTTCGTGTAGGGGAGACCGGGTACAAACGTAACGACGGGTCGAAATTAACAATCGCTCTCCTGGCTTATCCATTAGCCAAATACTGCTTTGCTGCCGTAAGGTTGTGTCCGGTGACGCCTCCCTCGCTTGCATACAGTCGCCACTTGCACCACGCACTGCTAGGTTGGATTTATAAATGATCAAGGTTTAATTCAATAATACTCAAAAAAGTAACTAAAGTTATTAAACCCACAGCAAATTGGCAATTAGCGATATGGTTACCCACTTGCGATAATTAAACCATTAATTTAGTTTCGACATTGCACTTAATGGATTCGCCCGGCTTGCTTTTCGATTGTGGTCCAAAATTAATCAGGCACTTAGCCTCTAAACGTGGATTAAATTATTCCATCTGATTTCTTGATAAATATAAATTATTTACATATAGATCATTATATAATTATATTTATATATAATTGCAATATTTAAGAACAAATTGAATATCGTCATAGCTATGCGGATATTATCCTTGGGTGAAGATCTGATTGTGATGTCAAAAATTAAATGGATATTCTGTTTTTATACTGTTGAAGCATGCAGTCCACCTTATGGTATGTAGCTACTGCTGCCCATGGACATCTCTGATGAACACCAGATAAGATTAGAGACTTACCTGGGGTTGGCCACAGATGTGTTGCTACTTCTGAGGACTGAGTTGGATCAGATAAGTATACCTCAGATAACACTACTGTTATTAAGCAGAATTGGCATACTGACAGCCTTCATATATTATATTGATATAGTGGAAGACATTAGGATGTGTATCATGAATGGTTAATAGTGTATTATTCGAGCTGTCATTACTATTTTATATTTTGATTTACTTGTAAAACTGTTAATACCTATTATTCTTTAAATTTATTTTGATTTAATATAGTTACCTAAGTTTTTCTTTTGTTTCATTTTGTTCAAATTAAGGTTGTTATGTATTATGTTCATGTACACTTGAATTTACTTCCCATCACTTTTCTCTTCACATCATCATCACATTACTAAGATGCAATTGAACTGTTCAGTTCATGATTATGTTTATTTCCAATGTTACAAGTTAGGACACTAATTACAAGATTGCACTTATTATTAAATAATGATAGGGTATCAACTACTATAATAAAGTATAATTTGACTGAATGTTTCTATTATATGACTACGATATTGTTTTTATGCAAAGAAGTCAATTTTATTACTTGACCCTTAACTTTTATAACATGAGAAACACCGACCTGTAGCTACGTACTTATTTATTCTTTATCATCCCAATCATTTATCAGTGTTTGGTATAAGGGTTTCGATAAATAAGGGCAATCAGTCAAATTCATACGTAACAATTTCTGTTACGATAAACATAGTTTTTATACTTTTATTGTTCCAATAAATCTGTCTACGTGCGCCAACGTTTATTCAGGCTTGTTCAACTCCAAGGTTTCATAGTATCATGTCATGTCATAAGTCATAATAACAATTAGAATGATTCAGTCTCTGACAAATAATTCCAGGACTTTTTGAAATCTTGCCTTGGTCTCTTTAAAGTGATATTGCTCACAGCTATTTTGGTAAGTATTGAATGTTTGAGATGTTGAAAACCACAAGGATTTATGCGTCAGCGCATCGCATCAGTGCGAATTTCTTAACAATGTTTTATTTTGCATGGATTTTGGAATTCCACAACAGTTTTAAAATATTTCTATCTTAAAATGATATCGTTACGGTACAGCGATTAGAATTAGTTATATTATTTGAGAGACTCACTACTCTACCTACTCTGTTTCAATTATCACACTAAACACATGTTTTACAAAAAGGTATAACAGAGACATAACTGATATTTGGTTCCTTCGTTAGTTTTAGAAGATAAGCGTAGACTTGTACTTAACTTACATCCTGTTATCATTTTAATCTGCTTCCAATTAAAACACAAGACTAACTATGTGAATATTGATGAAAAAGTGACACAGCATTAAGAGGAACAACTTTTAAATATATACCATATAACCAATTTGCGATCTGTAAATTTTTTGTTTCCTTTTGTTGCACGAAGTTTGCGGCTTAGCATTCTTGTTTTGTTACATCACGATGAATGTATGATGAAATAAACAAAAGGAAGGAACATGAGAATTATGTGCTGTCACAAATTGTGAATGAATAAAGTGTTCATTCTTTAGTACCTGGCGAGAAACAAATTGGAAATCAAAAGTAGAGATCTAAATAATTAAAAACATATAATATATAGGTAACAATCATGGGTGATATATGTGAAGTAAATAAGACTTTTGTCCTATTATAAATAGCCAACAAACCAGATGGTGTCATATTTTGAAAGATACGATAGGAGATTGCAAGCGCAAGAAACTTTACAATGACTCAAGATCAACGTAACATTAACATTAAATGCATCGTTGTTTAAAATAAATGAGTAGCATATGAATAGAAACATATGTTATGATGTCACACTGCAGTTCTTTAATAAATTCAATTTCAATATAATCGTATAATCATGTCTTGAATAATGATTATGGTAAGGAATATGCTGCGATTAAACTAGTTATAAAATGACATTTTACTTTAACAATAAATGAAGTTTACCATTTAAGGTTAAAAATGCATATATATATTCTTATAAGTCAAATACAAGGTCTTTATATAAGTTCATTCCAAATGAGGGTGAATTTAAAACAAGCCGAAGATAATAAGCATAATAACAAAGACAATCTGCTTAATCAGGAACATGATATGTAGACTGGGATAATAAAAACGAGTTTAATCAGCAATGCAAGGAAAACGTTGCTTGTCACCTTCCTCGCGTCCGTGCCAAATGCAATTGGCATAGATGCAGTGGTTCCGTCAATAAAGGAAACCCGAGCTACTTTGAACGAGGTGTGATTACGACCTACGCGTCTAGCATTATAAATTGATTATCTCTTGAAACTAATCTACCTAAGGCAAAGTGGATCATCGAATCTAAGTATCAGGATTTTAATATTTCTTCTGAAACTTCCAAAATTTTGTATCTTTGAGTGTACTGTTTACATCGATGCGTGGGATGCTTCTTATTTTGACGTATTTGAACAATTTTGCATTTGCATTACGCACGTCCGACTCCGGTGTCCAGTCAAGAGTCCGAAACCGGTTTGTGCCTTCCAACCAGAAAAAACAATTCAGAAACGCGTGTAAACAGTGTGGAAACGATGACATCAGCTTTCGGGTGCGCTAATATTAAAACTTGGCGCCTATCCATGGACGGCTCCATCGACATGGATCATAGAGATGCCGGGAAAACGGGCAAATGCTCAAAAATTGGACTTGAGAAGATTTTCGTTCATTGACACCACATCATGGGTTTAAAGATTAAAACAGAAATTATACTTAGCTGCTTATATCAAAATCCTCAATAACTTCAGGATTCGAAATGCACGTGGAGGATATATAAATATGCTTAAGATTTTCATACTCAGACCAAAAGACAATAACCAGAATAAACATTACCTATTTAAATACTGCTTTGGTAATGATTTACGTAAATAATGGTTCTCGAAATTGCATAAAGCAACACGTTGTTTCTCTCATCTTGCCAAAATTTAAACAGTATGAGTAAAGTCCACACATAAAGGCGTGACAAAACTTCAATTTCATTCTTCACTTACAGTATAACCAATAGCAAATGTTTCTGATAAAATTATATTTATTACTTTTGAGAATACATTTAAGTAGAAACAGTAAAATTTCCTTATCCTTCTGCAATACGGTCTAACTGTCTAAGGTCATTTTTGTAACCAGACTTGTGTACATGGAATAATTAATGCGTCATTTATTTTGCCTACGGGAGATTTAAAATACCAACTTATTCATGTCAGGGTCTTAGGGTATTATTGCAAAACAAAACATGAGTGGATATTTAAATCACATTAAAGTAACCGTGAGTTCGAGGAAATAAAAATAAGCAGAGGCGTTAATCATTCTTAATGTGCATCATCGACCAGATGATTGTGTCATTGTGATGTGGTCAAAATTGGTCATTGATCTTATGGTCTTATATACATATATATATACGACATTATTATGCAGTGTTTGTGAACTCCAATGTCAACATAAATATAGTCTGAAATCCTATTTGCATTATAATGGTCGAATAGTTAGCAATCTATACTAATATTATAAAGCTGAAGAGTTTGTTTGTTTGAACGCGCTAATCTCAGAAACTACTGGTCCGATTTGAAAAATTCTTTCGGTGTTAGATAGCCCCTTTATCGAGGAAGGCTATAGGCTATATATCATTACGCTAAGACCACCAGGAGCACCAATGAAGAATGTTTCAAAAGCGGGAGTTTTTATTCTAATGAGAGCATGCGCTGCGTTTTTGCTTTATATGGCAAAACAACGTTTGCCGAGTCAGCTAGTTTATATATATTTTTACAGTACAATTAGTAGCTTTGAATTTTTATTTCGATGTTTTCGTTATTTCGTTTTAAATTTAAATGTTTTTCGTGTTATATACATAAATGACTCACGAAATATTAATCCTAATTATTTTTGAATGTCAATGAACCTATTTAAGAAGATTATTTTTAATTCGTGCCACTGCGACCGAATCGTATACTTACCATATCGGCATATCCGATCGAACTTTATTGTCACTTTAAACACGTCTTGAAATTTGAACATAATCGTGACCGAGCTCTTAAACTGGCAATAACATAAATCATTCGTTGCAAACCTTCAATGGAAGGTAATATACCTACTAAAGCAATGAGGAAAGATACAATTACCAAAGTGGGTATGATAGATGGAATATTAGTATGTAAAATAATCTTATTTGGTGGTTCTTTAACTTGGTTAATTCTTGTTTTCCCAGTTACTATAACAAGGTAGTAGAACGCGTTTAGTTCGACCGGAGAGGTACCCCCGCCATACCTATATCTTGCATGAAGCGGTTCTTACGATTCTGACTTCCGTTGATGGGTGGTTTAGCCGGCTCACTTTCATACAAGGCGACCATCTTAGTCCTCGGATATAGTAACGCATCTGCGATTGACTTCAGATACAACCCTTCTTCTCGATGAAGTTGTCCATGAGCGGCAGTGACCACTTACCGTCTTGCGGACTGCATGCTCGATCCTACTAGAATCTTATAAAAATACTATTAAACCTCTTCTTACTTAAA
>MOOZ01002541.1:88550-99630 GCA_002930495.1 Cecropterus lyciades
TTGTGTAGCTTGAGATCTCTATGACACTTTTGATAGAGTTCTTTATCCAAAGGGTAAAAACAGAACCTCTGCTGTCCATCTGTCTGTCAGGCTGTATCTCATGAGCTGTGATAGCTAGACAGTTATTTTTTATATCTTTTGTTATTGAACTATTATTTGCCAATTACTTGACCTGCTACAAACAATTGGAATGTTACAGCAATGTGGTACATATTTTTTTATGACAGTGGCAGATATAGTTTTAAATCAACTTTTTTTTAACATATCCAATTTTAATATTTTCTTGCGAGATTAAAATGAATTAATTACTGCTACTAAGACTTTATCACTGACTGCAATTATACCTGATTGAAGTCAAAGCCACCCTCATTGTGTAGATTTTTTTATAATATTTTGATATTCTTTATTTTATTGTTTATACTGTTGTCTCTGTGATGCGTTACACAAGCTTATGTTCTTCATTTGACAAATGGTTCAGTTATACCATAATATGTAAGGGTGCAAATTAAATTACATTAGCTGTACATTCGGAAAGAGTGTATCATAGTTCAGTATCAAATTGTGGTCTTATGATGCAACATCAACCTTATGTAGAGAACTACAACTATTACCATCGGAAAACGAATACTATAAACAACGTAACTTGTAAAGTAATTCATTTAAAAACTGACAACTAACCATAACCATGGTATGGTAAGTAAGGAGGCATACTTATCTCAGGTGTTTCAATTTAGTCCTGAGAAGATCTTTAGTAAGACTCGGATCATATTTGGGGTTGTTTAGAAATGTCCATGGGGGCAGAAGCCTCTTACAGGTGGACTGATCAGGTGTTCCCTATCCATTACAGCCATCAGAGCACATACAAGTAAAAGTGTACATTTGCATTTTAAAAGTATAAGTTTGTTCTCATTCAAGGAAAGTCAAGTCCAATAGAAAATTCAGATAGGAATCCAGTTTTGACAATGGATCATGAATTATAATAATAATTATTATTTATTATTGGCAACATGGCATTATGAATGGCAACAGGGATTTTTTCATCCAATTGCAATGTCTCAAACTAAACGTGAATATATTCCAATATAAAAATATAGGTTTTACTTTATCCCATTCAAAAAATATTTTTTTAATAATTACATCTCAATGGAAATTTTTGGAATTCTATCTTACTAATCTTGATAACTAATTTAAGTATACAGAAAAACATGTGAGCTATGTCAAAACTTTTACCCGCAATCTTTTAAAATATTCTTTTTTTAATTATGTGGAAGTAACAAAATTAATAGAAGTATCGAGTATACAATCCACCTGATGGTAAGTGACTGCTGCCACCCTTGGACACCTGTGATTAACCTGAGATAAGATGAGTCTTACCTAAGGTTGGACACAGGTGTGCTGCTACTGAGGACTAAATTTGAATGCCTTGAATAAATGTCTCCCTTTACACACACACTTCAGACCAAAACACAGCAGCACTTAACTCTGTTAGACAGAATTAGGTGTGGTGGTGTGTCTCCCAAGGTGAACCACAGAGTTCGACCACCTTCAAATTATATAGATCCTATCGCCATATCCATTACTGTAAAGTAGTAAGCCATTTACTGACTTACTTTAAGTCACATGCTGTACTACACTGCTCCAATGTAGCGCAATAAGTAATAGCAATCATTATTAAACAATATTGAAGTAAGCAAACATACTAATTCATGGTTTGTTACCATCCACATGGATACTGTCCGAGCCACATGGTTCTACCATAGTGCTAATTATACGCCAAAAGAGGAGTTGGGTTTTAACGAGCCATGTGGGCCTATGTGTGTACAATTTTTTATTAATTTCTTGTAAATCAATAAGTCAGTGTAGTATTGTGTAATTGTATAATGCATGTACAATTAATTGGCAGTCAATTTAAACAACCTGTTACTTAGGATAATATGTTCTCTAAAATTTTTCTTAAAGATTTTAAATTAATAGTGGTGTCATTCTTGCAAGTTATCTAAAACAAGTTTATATTAGACATCATAACCAAAATCTGAAACTGTAACATCAGCAGCATACTACAAGTTCGAGAAGCCTTCCTAAAAGTCGCATGAAGATGCTAAATTGTTACGAAAATTCCACTGACCTGATATTGCACCATCGTAATCGAATAAAAAGACTTAGCAACATCTCCAAACTCCACCAAATTGGATGGCGACCACCATGTGATCATGAGGTGTATTCCGAGTACCCACACCGCGAACGGAAACTCAACACGCTTAAAACCAGAATACGAAAAATCTTTTATCACTAAGCCGAGTTTAACGACTCTACCTGACGAAAATCTACGGGAAAGGTCGCGCGTGGCACAATTCCATACTTTCACATTGCAAAACATTTGGCACTAGGGACGGAGGGACGAGAGGAGCGCTGACGACGTCAGTGGCCCCGTACATCGCACTTCACGCTCACGTATCCCCACACAGACACCACATTTTCAACACACATCTCGCTTTATTCACTATCTAGTCTCTTCGATGAGACCTGTTACGCTTTTGCCACGGCATACGCCGCTAGGGAACCTCGAGGCAACCTCCCAAGAGGCCGAATCGCGACTCGAATCGGGTGTCACAGGCTCGTGTGGACCGTTTCCGTATCTCAGACTTGCTTATCGGACTTATGATCTTCAAAACTCGGAAACTTACATTGTAATTGTTATCCAACGCATTCAGAAGTCGATTACTGAGCTCATGAGCGTTATTACTCATTTATAAACGAAAATATTTAACTAAATACGACGAACGTGTCTCGGCTGCGTCGTAATGGCGGACCGACGACTACGTATGCCCGTGCCAGGGCATTTTAGCCGAATAATTCAGCTGATATCTACTGAGGCGACGCACACTCGTGTTTTTCCGTTTCTTTTGACGGGAAAACTTGATGTTTACTCTAAGACTACACTAGATGGCAGTGTATCAGTAAAGGATATATTTAATTATTTCTTACAAATCCCAGAAAATAATTTTGCATAGAGTCCTAATTAATGCATTTTTAGGGAATTTCTATACAAAACTAATTTAAACTATGCAATTCATGGAACACAGTCCACCGATAATCTAATACACTAACTTTTAATTTGACATTAGACGGTATATGGCAAGTATTTTAATTCTAGTGCAAAGGAATAATCATAGATGGCAGTGAGAACGAAAGAGCGAGAGGTCGTAAGTTTTCTATTCTAGTTTCGTATTTTTCTTGCCAGAACTAAAAATACTTTCCCTCGTAAATAAGGAAATTCTCAATATTCAACAGGTACTCAGATAGATATATAAAACAGAATAGGGCCAAACAGAAATATTTGAAACAATAACTCGTTAATTCTTATTTCGGTAATAATTAGGAATTTAAATTTAAACATAATATTTTAATATAAATAATATATTTTATTATAGGAACTTGAATGGGCCGTTATAACGTCAAATATATAGTATATTTCTTTTTTAAAGACTAATATTGCCTACTTATATAAGTGTAGTGAATATTGTGCTTAACATGGGTACTAAATAATTAAATATATTTTTTACCTCTCTAGAAGGAATTGAGTTTGTCGTTAAGTTCTGGCCTCATAATAATGAGTCATTTGCTTGATGTAAATATTAAAAACATCTTAATATCCTGTGTTTATAGATACTTTATATTAAAAGTAAGTACATGTAATTTCTTACTTTAGTAGTAACATGGCGTAAAGCTTAATCTGTTTTTTTTTACGGAAGGTCTTCAAATGTAGACTAGAAATCGTGAGTTTGGGATTATGGGATTCTTTTCTTGAGCAGTTTATAAGCATGGAGGATAAAATATGGATGATAAAATATTTGTATTTTACTGTACCATTTGATAATGGGTAACATTTTTTTTCGTATCTGTAATTACCCTACTTTTAAAATAAAAGGACCATAGACATATATATAATTTTAAAACAAGCAAAATATAGGAATATCAAAAAAATACAACTTTAGTTTGATTTAACACCACACTTTTTATTAAAAATTAGAAAGAGAATAATAAAACAAAATAGAACAAGCATAATAAATATGGACGATTTCTGAACGAATTTACATCCTTGGGAATTTAAATTTTTACCACTAGTAACACTGTAATCTCATCATAATCTTTCAAAACGTAAAAGTGTCATTTTTCGATTTGTATGAAGTCGTGTGTCGCGTAAAATACGATGGCATAAATACATAAATATACATATTTTCTTTTAAAATATAGCGAATTAATTCGCGTTTCTAGTTGAATCAAATTTCGCAGAGTCATGTAAACTTGATTACGGATCGAAATACGGTCATCTGATTGATAAATGGCGAAAATATTAGTTTGTGTGTTGTGTAGTGAGTGAGGCGATGGATCGTCGGTGTTCACAGTCAGTTCGGACGCTAGTTTTCGACGATTCGGACTCTGATCCGCCGAAGAGCGGGCAGAAGAAAGACTTGGCATCGTCCGGGTTCCCGTCGTCGCTGAACCAGAGCGTGGAAGGTCAGAGAATTAGACTAGTTTGTTGAATAAGTAGCGTGTTGTTGTCATAGACATTTTGTAATCGGTGGTGTTTTCAAGGTTTACTCAGCTGTCAATACGATTCGAGTTTAAGGCGTGAATGAGCGGACGCGGGCGATTGGTCGCGCCGAATCGTGCGCCAATTACGATCTGTTGAGATGTTTTTCACCGCCTACATGGGTACAAGCTGTCTCGGTTCTTAATGAACGCAAGTGCAGTCCAGATAGCGATTGATAACACGATAACTCACGTACCGTGTACAAATCGTGATCTAGATTAAATGTGCTGAATGTATTTTTAATTATGACAAACACCCAAATTAAACTACCCACACATGAAGGCTATGTGGGTCATTATATTGAGGGTAAACAAACAAATCACTTTTGTGATGGTCATACATAAATATGTATTTGTGCAACATTTGCATAATTGTTCCATCATGAAATGTTTATACCCAACTGCAATAGAAGAGTAATGAATTTTATTGTAAGTTGGTTTGTTTGTCCGTATAATATTCCTTTTATACTATTTTGTTTGAAACAATGTATGACAAAAGATAAAAAGTTAGTCTAATTTATTCTGGTACTTAACTAGTTTTTGAAGAGAATATAGGTGATTTTATCTTAACCCTTATTATCTTAAAATAATAAAAAAGAATGCAAAGAAGAGCACTAAATGACATTCACCTTGTCCCATGAAATCTGTAATTTAAGGCAATAAAAAATAGGAATCAAAACTTTAGTAATTATTTTTATCTTAAAATTCAATCTCAATACTTTTAGATTTATATTAGGATATGTAATGAAGCTCACTTACAGACTTATTAAACCTTGTAATATTATAATTATTTTTTTAATTAATATAAAGTTTAATAGAGTTTAATTGTTAACAGTATGATGATTAATAAAAGTACTCTCACTATTACCCAGATTCAAAATTATGTTTGCAGTCTTATCTAGAGCGGAACAGGTTCCGTTATTTGTTTTCACTACTGTCCAGGAAGCACTTGGCAAACACTTAACACTTGTCCATAATCAATTATTTTAAATTTTGTATATTGTATTGTGAGTAAAAACATAGTTTAGGGAATGGAGAATACGTGAACATTCAAATTTATATATAATTGATTTTTTTTAATGTTTCCAACTTTTGTTTGCATTTGAAATTTTTATCAAAATTATTGAATTTATTTTAAGAATTTCAAGTGTATTTATAGTCCGTATATTAATTTAATATTTTGAATTTGTTTCATTAAAATTTATGTACCTACTCTATCAAGATTTATTACAATCTGAAGTTATGATAAGATTTTTTAATATTCATCATATTGTGGGGAATATCTTGTTAAACAATAAATCATCATGCTTTAGTCAACTTTTTGGTACCGTGTAGTCGCTTTGTGAGGAAATTTCCTCAAAACATTCTCTACACTCTTGTAATAATGATTAATAACGTTAATATATTGCAAATGGCATATTGCCTATCCCCAGATAGGACCCTAGATTAAAGTACTCCCTAATATTGGCCATAGATGCCTTGCTACCTCTAAGGACTAAGTTGGAAAGTTGAAATGCCTCATATCTCTCCACACTCTTCAAACCACATTTATACTGCTATGTGAAATACCTCCCCCAGATCTATTTTCTGTCTAAGAACAGTCTTAGTGTTTGTTTAACTTATCTAAATTACCTCAATTTAGTACTGAGTCTTACTGTAATTAACATTTTATGTGGGTGGTTTTACTTGAAGCTTTCTTAATTCATCAATCTTAAAAGTTGCTGTTGTAGGTTGGTAGAAAGTATAATTTGAATAATTTAGAAGTGATGTATAGTTTACAAGTACAACTTTGCGTGGCTGTCTGTTACCCAAGGGGCGCAAAACATTCCATCACAACTAAAACCAAATGTATGTGTTCAATGTTATAAGGCAAAAGAATGTAACTGCAAATTGTAGTGAAATTTTCATAATGCTGAGGCTTGCAGCGCCAAGCATATGAGTATATTTCATAGGCCTTGGGTTCATAGGATCTGATCTTTTCTGGGGTTGAAAACTAATTTCCATCGGCGGCAGTGGCCTCTGATCATGTGAACTGAAGAGTTTTTATTATAATAAAACCATGTTAGTAAACTAACGCATCCACCAGTCTTACACAGGGTGACAGTTTTTGTATTACGCTAACAAATAATAATAATAAGTATAATAAACTTAAACAATAAGAAGGGCCCATACAAGAAACATGTTTATTTCAAAGCTTTTAGCTGTTTTATCTCTATGTTAATAATATTTATAAATATCTAAAGTCCAACTGGCACTTGGCCGATTTTGTCCTATACATAAAATCAACATGAAAGATATGAAAGTGATCCGTTTTTTTAATTTATTTTCCAGTCCTTTGAATATTATGATAGCTAACTAACCTAACATAACTCTAATTTTCTGCAAATTGAGTTAAATAATCGAAACAACTGCTACTAACTTAGTTTATCGTCTAGAGAATTAAAAAAGTGATGTTTCTCTACTAGAATAGGACAAACATAAATATTACGCCTTTTTTATAGTATGGAAGTAAACAACCGAGCATGCAGCCCACCTGAGAGGCTACTACCGCCCATAGACGTGTAATGAACCTTAGGTAAGATTAAAGTCTCACGTAAGGTTTTCCACAGATGCGTTGCTATCCCTTAGGACTAAGATGGAATGCCTCGGAAAAGTATGTGTCCGTTACCACTCCCTTCAGACCACAACACTGCTGTTATTGGTCAGAACTAGGTGTGGCGGTGGTGCTTCCCGAGTCGAACCACAAAGAGCTCTGCCACCTTCAAAAACCACGCTCCTTAAGTAACCGAAAAAGCATAGTTACCTGTTTTTTCTACGCAAATTTCGCATTAGGCCCCTTTACTCTACTCGTGCGATAGGTATGTTTATTTACTTGTCTGCCTCTCGTGTGGGTGTGTCAGCACGTAATCTGTTTGTGATTCATTTCTATGCGGCACGACCGTCGTACGTGTTTTAACCTTAAGCAGAAGTATTCACTTTTTTTATTTATATGAATAGAATTAAAGTTAATTTTCACATAGTTTTTTTTCTGTTTCTCCGTTGTGTTGATAGGATGGTGTTAGTTTAGACACCGGGCAGGTTATAGCGTCATAGCACCTCGATTTGATACGGTAGTAAGATTCAAATATTCCCGACGAACCTATGTGATTTGTCTTGCTAGCTTGTATATCACAGTATACAGGACAGTAAAAGGAATATTCGGATTCCTACTAAACCACACTTGTGGACACTAAAGAACATAGCCAGTGACAGTGTGTTAATGAGACTATTCACGTTGTTTAGCTGATTATTCTTGCTACAAGCTACGTTAAGTGGTTATTGGCATCCATTGACAACTGTCAAACAGGACGGGAATTGTAATCAAGAATGATCACAGATGTGTTGCTGCCCCCGAGGACTCAGTTATAATGCGTTACATTAGATTATAAATAAAGCAGAGGCCTTAAAATCGTCTGATTTGGTTCGTCTGGTCGTTCTTGGTCGTTCGGTTTACGTTGTAAAACATCATAATATGTAGGCACTAGTAATATTAGACACAATATTAATTTTCTAGAGAAAAATAACGTGAGTATTCAAATAATGACATGGTATTTTCTACACAGGGGAAAATATCGTGGTTCTACATGGAACATTAATATTTTCATAATTTCCCTAGATGGCTACAAAATTTTCCGATGGCCCTGTTTCTCGTTATGGAAAGTAATTAATTTTACTTATTAAATTATTGTTATTATGAGGAGAAATGCAATGTAATGGGTGACCCCGTTTCATGAGTTCACGTCGTGTAATTAACACGTCTGTGCCAATTAGAAATGATAGTAATTTAATTATGGAAATTTTATACGAATATGAAGAAGGAGAGTTTTATTGTTGACTGATATGTTTATTTATCTTAAACTTGTTTTTACGGATGTACACACGTTAGATGAGCTAACGGGTGTTATGTACGCTTAATTTTAGTTAATGTTCACCGTTAAGAGACTTTGGTAGGTGGTAGAATCAGTGTAGTTAGACTGTGGAGGTACCACCGCCACGCCTATTTGTAGCGTAAAGCATGTCTTTCGTAAGGTGGAACGGGTGTGGTTGTCGGCTCACTCACATATGAGGCGACTATCTAAGTCCTCGGGAGTAGCAACGCATCTGTGATCGACTTCACGTAGAATACGTATCTTATATGAAGTTGCTTACAAATGTCCATGGGCGTCAGTAACCATTTACTATCGGGTGGACTGTATGCTCGTTTGCTACTTTAATGTGTTAAAAAAGTAACGACAAAAAAGATTAATCTTAAAGATGGAACACCTTTTTATATTATAACAGTAGTATAAAAGACCCTTGTATTCTGGTTTAAAGAGAGTGGTAAGGTAGAGAGATAGCTATGTATCCATGGCCGACCACCAGTAGGATTCTGCTCCTATCTGTATATATATGTGTTCCTACTTCTACAACATAAATACAATAACGATGGAAGAAATATTAAAATAAAAACCCGACTGCTTAGAAACGTCTGATTGCCTTCAGTTTTATTGGAATGGTGTATATTTACAAGCATTCATTTAATATCCATATTGTCATATAAAACAGTCACTTCACCCTCTTTTTCCCCTATTTAAACGCGTCTATTTTTAAAATTATGTGGCCTATATCGCTATGACAATCGAGACCATTCCAATGATATGTTACAATCTGTCAAGCCGTTTGGACAGTAGAGCGTGTCAAAAAAAATGGACATACATACGCTCGAAAAAGATTACCCTCCTTCTGACGCAGTCGAGTAAAAACCTATAAACGCATCGACGCGTGTCGTATAAAATTATTTAGATAATTAAACAATAGCCCATTAAACCCTTACCGCCATAACCTTTCGTTCCGTCGTTTGCTTAACTAAGAAAAGTTATTCTCATACGCGTATGCAAAATTGGACGTGTTTATGCATGATGTATAATTATGTAAATTTTTGATTTTAATGAACCAACTCATGAGCGCATTGAATACAAAGAATATCTTTTTGCTTAGTAAAGTTTTCTTTCTAGGATGTGAAGTAACAATGAAATTGGTGTTGGATTTTTACGTACTGTGTCAGAAGGAGGGCTATATTTATCGAGCGTATGTAGTTATGTACGTTTGTATGTATTTCTTCTTTCTTTGTCTTAGTTTGCAGATCGATAGAGGCTATATAAATTTTATTACATTTAAAAAATGGCACCTGTAATAGGAAAAAAAGAGGGAAAGTGACAAGTTTTATCTTATCACGACAATATGGGATACAATGGATGACAATATTTATGTTGGCCGGATTTCATTGAAATTTGATGCAAATATAGTTTATGACCTGCATTAAAGCATGGGATAATGTTAAACTAAGACAGCGAACTAAGTAAGGATTTATTATTAATTTAATTAGTTGCCCTTGGCAGCGGTCGAAATTCGTCTGTAATTAAACCCAAATAAAAATTAATCTTTTTTTCTACTACAAAGTTTTTATGCGAATTTTCCTCTGTACATTAATTTTAAGATTATTTTTTAAATTGTCATTATAGGGAAATGAGATTTAATTGAGTAAGCTGCATTTAAAAGCGCGTTATTTGACATTTGTATGTCAAGTACTGCAGTACCCCTGCACTGATGGTGCAGGGGTACTACAGGATTGGGGAGTTGAAGGCCAATTTTTTCATTGTAGTCTCTGCTTATCAATTTCATTATATAACCGTAAGTACCAAATGGCTAACTCTTACGGCTTAGGCATGCCTTACATCATCAGGGTTGAGGAATTGAAAGTCAAAACTTTCATGTCCCATCTTTGCTCGGTAATCTTATAACATATTCATAAGCCGAGTTATTACATATCCGAGCGGAGCCGCGGGAATAATGTAGTCTATTATTATTTTAATCTGCACTTAAAAGTATTTGCCAAACTACGGTGTCATACTATAATTCAGTTACTTTAAAGTTATATTTAACGTGTCATTGTTCGAGTTAAATAATCAAAATTACTTAAAGGTCTCAAGGTTATGTTTTTACATGTGATTTAAATATCTCATTTAACTTTCCGAATTTATCAACATTAAACAGCATTTGAAGTAAATGCATAGGTATTCAGATTTTATTTTGACTTACTTACTTGCAACATTCCATTTAATTTTAAAGTAAAGGTGTAGGTTGAACCTTTTGTGGGTAAACTCCGGCGGCACCACCGACAACTGTTTCTGCTTTAAAAATCAAATTAATAACACCCTTCTTTTTCCGTCGGGGGTTCAAAACAGTGTTAAATGTTGTTTTGATCGTAAGTTAGATATACAAGTCGTTCCAACTTTGTCCTAAAGGGTAGCAACACAACTGTGGTCCTCCTTAGGAATTACTCTTATCGAAGGTTTATCACAGATTAGCTGAGCTCGCGGTTTTACCCGCGTTAAAAAGAAATGTAACGTGACATACATTAACATTATGCATGCAGCGGAAGCTCTCATTAGAAAAAACCCCGATTTTG
>MOOZ01002559.1:46210-59410 GCA_002930495.1 Cecropterus lyciades
TATACATCTTACTTAACTTGTCCAATAGAAAAAAATACATGCACCGCGTTGATAGTTATATACTTATTATAGTTACCCGCGACTATATTTGCGTGTTATAGTCGTAGGCAATGTTTAATCTGTAAATGATAGATTTCAGTGGCGTTAGAGCTGTTTTTTTTTCTTTCGGGTCCCCCCCCCTTGTCGGAGCTATATAGCTATAGCTATACATTCGTGTTGTTTTGCGGTGGGAGTTCTCCCACATTGTTGATCACGACTGGAGAAAGCGAAATTCAGAATATAGCGACGCCATCTTTGGACGAGTTGCCAATCACCACTTTACAATTTTTTCGTTCACTAGTAAAGCAAGTGCAAGCAATGCCTAAATGATAACAGGAATATTAATAAACCGCATAAGTTCGCAAAAATCTCCTGCCGAATTTTAATCCAATAGGTTTTCGTTAAAAACTGTGAGCATGTATAGTAAAGCCTTCAAACGAACATCAATCAGTATCGTGAAACAGTAGTCAGTACCTATTAGGACTGTTATACCCTCTAAACCCACAATATTCTAAGAAATATTACTCAATTAAATGTAGGTTTACATTTAATTGACACCAAACGAAACAGCGGGTAAGCACTACTGTTACATAATGATCTGGTTTATATAAGACCGTTGAAGCGTTTGATAGAACATCAATGTTACGCACGGATTATTTCTCTTGCAATTTACTGTAGCTTGTATTGGATTTTATGAACGCTTGTAGGTAAATTACGTAACAATAGATAATGTTTACTTGATTAAAATATATAGTTACTAGCTAATCCGGCAAACGTTGTTTTGCCATATAACGCAAAAACGCAGCGCATGCAGCGGAAGCTCTCATTAGAAAAATACTCCCGCTTTTGAAACATTGGTGCTCCGCTCCTGTTGTTCTTAGCGTAATAATATATAGCCTATAGCCTTCCTCGATAAATGGGCTATCTAACACCGAAAGAATTTTTCAAATCGGACCAGTAGTTCCTGAGATTAACGCGTTCAAACAAACAAACTCTTCAGCTTTATAATATTAGTATAGATTGTGGTTTTTACAATGCTATCATGTTATAAATAAACAGATGTTGCCCAAGAGCTAGTAAGCACAGGTTATAATTACGCATTTTTCCCGTGTTTAACCTTCCAGCAATAAAGCTTCCTGCTTATAAAATTATCCTTTCTTGGTCTATGTATACGTTGTAAAATGAATCTATTTTCCAAATTTTATGGTTCTCGCTTTAGTATTTTAGAACCTGCAATTATTACTTTTTCGTTTTATAGATAAAGGACATTTACATGCAGTGATTATCTAGTAATATAAAGATAGGTTTCTCATGTTCAGAGACTGGAATACCTGGAAGAGGTACCCCTAATTTTTCACGCTCTAACCCCGCTCCAATCCAGATTTCAGAAATAACAGACAATTCTTCATTAACTATCGACTTCTTTCGAAGGCTGCATACTTTAAATATTTTTATTTCTTCTTATAGTAAATCCTGATTTTTTACATCTTGGATACACCAGTACCTACTTAAATGAATGGAAAACAAAATAATTAAGAACAAGATAATTAACTGAGTTAAAGAAATATAACAATTAAAAGAGAAAAAGGGCATCCTATCTGATTAATTAAATTAATACGGAAGGCGTACGAAAAGATTTATATCCGATATTTTTTCATTTTAGTGTTTACGCATGACTAGTTTACCCACGTGGTTTTGATCGCGTATTAACACAAATTATATGCACATCGATAAAAAGTAGACACGGATATATATATCGAGGTAAAAAAGCACACGTTAGTCTTTTTTAAATTTAAGAATCAGGAATATAAGCTACTTCTAATTTGACTGCCGTGACTCTATAGTAAATAGAAAGTATTGTACAGCGTTGAAATTACCACTTTTTTGGGGGGCCACTAAAATATCAAACAAATGTCGTAAATTTTCAGCTCTGGTGGTTGTTTCTCGATATGTGGGTTATGAGATTTCGATTTTTTGCGTCGATATTATATTATGAAATTTGTCCTACCTTGAAATTCCTTATAGGTTTATCCTTTTCCATCATATAAAAAAGATATATGACAATTTTAAATGATATGTAATAAGTGATAATTTTACAAAATACTCTATATCTTAACAACATTTATTTACAAGTTGCAGAAACGGTTTAATCTTTATTTATTTGTTAAATATACAGACAAGCGACAAAATATATTATTACAAACGTATTTTCTCACAGGGAAGCAATGCTAGTACGCCATGTTAACACGAGAAACAAGATTATTAAATCTTAAATACGTTTATGAATCACAAGAAGACTTCACATAAAAATACCACGACAATAACCGGGAGTGTTATTCTGTGACATCGTTTTAGTCTCGAAAGCTGAATGCGTGGTGAGATATAAAATTTGTACTCATTAAAAGTTGATAAAACTGTTCACGCAAATTAGTGTGCCATACTCAGTACAGAATCTATATTTTATAGTGATAATATTAAATTCAATTAATGAATTGTAAATAATTTATAAATATAACCTTCCTCTTTTGCACTTACCCGAAATCGGAACGGGTCAAATTTGTGATATTTTTTTATAGTATGGAAGTAGCAAACGAGCATGCAGCCCACCTGATGGTAAGTGGCTACTACCGCCCATGGACACCTGCAATCAACCCTAGGTAAGACCAAAGGCTCACCTAAGGTCAGCCACAGATGCGTTGCTACCCCTGAGGATTAAGGTGGAATGCGTCGGAAAAATATGTCTCCCTTACCACACCCTTCAGACCAGAACACAGCAGCGCATTACACTGCTGCTATTAGACAGAACTAGATGTGGCGGTGGTGCTTCCGGAGTCGAACCACAACGAGTTCTACCACCTTCAATACTATATTATTCAGTCGCCACCGTATTCGCAACACAAACATTATTCGCATGTGTGAGAAAGTCTGATATAACGCGTATTTATCTATACAAATAAATAATATTGAAGTGTCTGTTAGTAATATTAAAACATATTTTTACAAAGTGCTTATGAAAATATATAGGGAACATATAATAAAATTCTATTATTAAAAGTGAAGTTCTTGGTTATCTTTGATACCGCTGGTCCGGTTTTCACGGGACTTTCACTGACAGATAGCTTAATTTATAAGGCGTTATTTTATTAAAAAAATATTAAGCTTAAGCGCGCCATATTAAAACCAATAATGCGCGGGCGCTCCATGCACACTCAGCCGCCATCCTTTTGTTTACAATTAAAATATCAAACGAGCATGCAGTCCCTCTGATGGTAAACAGTCATTACCGCTCATGGACACCATAAGCAACGTAATACAACATTGGTTCTATCTGAAGTCAATCACAGATGCGTAACATACATATTAGTCCTGGGGAATAGCAAACTCCCGAGCATCGGAATGCTCGCCTTCAAAACGCAAAACCGGTTTACCCTAGAAATAGGTGCGGCGTGGTACCTTCTCGGGTAGCCCATATATTTTTTTTTTTGCAAAATAGTCAGGATCGATTGAAAATGGGTAAATCTCATTGCATACCCAAGATACGAGTTTAAGGCACGCCTTGAATTTTTCGACATTTGCATTCGACATTACAGTCTTAATCCACTCAGGACTAATATATTGAACCCAACCCTTTTTACTGTGAGATAAGTACTTGTACCCACCTATGAAACACTAACGCCTTACAACATATATCGCACGACGACATTGGATGTATTATCTGGCAAGATAATAAGTAACACTTCATCCAATATTGTATACAAAGAAGTATTGAACAATTAAAATAAACATAATATATCATAATAATTTTAATATACACTTTAAAGGTACCAAACAAAGGCTAATTACACCAATATTTTACATAATAGAGCATACATGTTCCGTCAAACTGACATGCAAATAGGTACATATGTACATACATACGCGATAAAAAACATAACCTTCCTTTTGGCAGTTGTGTAATAAACCCTGACATTAAGTACTAAAAAACACATCGACAATTTTTTTAATGCCCAACGAAGTGGGCACGGGTCTGCTAGTAATATATATATATTTAGAATGGTCTATTTACTAGCACTCATTTGATACCCATATTGTCGTGATAATAAAAAAGTCGTCGCTCTCCCCCCTTTTCCCATATTTTCAGGCACCATTTTTAAAAATTCTATAACCTATGTCACTTTCAAAACTGAGATCATTCTAATGATATGTCATACGTCACAATCCGCCAAGCCGTTTGGACTGTAGCGCGTGCCAAAGAAATGGACATACATACAAACATACAGACATACGCCGAAACAAAACATTACCCTCCTTCTGACGCAGTCGGGTAAAAAGGTCTTATTTAATCTTAAAGTCATATTAAAATCTTTTCAATGATGTTATTGTTTTTATCTGGCTCTCCTATAAAATTTGTGTTTTGAGTTGTGATATTATTCATTCCAAGCGTTACGTACCTTTTTTAACCTTAGCTATTTAAAAAACACCAAAATGAGAACAAAATTATATGTACTACAAGATCAAAATTTCACATTAAGTTTATTCCCACTTTGCGATATGAAAAAATCTCGTCCAATTTTCACTATTTTCAAAACTCATAATCAAACAAGAATTCATAATCGTAATTGTGATATATCGAGTTTCAAGTTTGTTTTCACAGAATAGCTCACCAGATCCTTTTGTTTTGGCACGACGCGGAAGCCACATCAATTACAGTTAAGTTTTAATTACACATTAATCAGAGTTCACTTCGGTGGCCACCGTCGGTTGATGCTCTGCGGCAAGGCCACTGTTTAATGAGGTTAGTGGTCTGTCATAATTTTGTAAATTGAAATATAACATACGGTCAGTGATAACTTAGGACTTTTAGGGCTACGTACCCAAAGTACGCAAAAAGTCCCATTTATATAATTGACGACCCGCGTTGCGGAGCGGTCACCATAGCGGTCTGACACGCAGTGGGTCCCGGGTTCGATTCCCGGCCAGACAGACATCTGAATGATTTCTGAATGAGTTTAGATTTCTGTTCTGGGTCTGGGTGTTTGTCTTCGTCTTTGTGTGTCCATGGCACCCACGACACAGGAGAAAATCCTACTGTGGGGCTATTAGTGTAGAAAGTGTTTTAAAAAAATATATAATGGGACTTTTTGCGTTTCCCGGCCAAGTCTGATCGATACTTGGCCAGTTTTATTTAATTCTTCTCAATCTGAGGGTTTCAAATGAAATAACTCTCTACACAAGCGGTAAGCAACTTTTTAGCAACTACATAGTAGCTACATATGGTAGTTACGGGAGGCACCCTTGAAATTTATCAGCGTCGAAAAAAGAACTTCAAAAAGTTTGTCATCAAAACCAAGAAAGAGTCTTTGAAATTTTCCGGCGAAAAAAAGACCACATGAATAAACACATGAACAAGCCATAAATAGTAGTAATAAAAGTTGACGAATGCAAGGGACGTCGATAAATTAAGAAAGTCCTCAGGCCGTAAGGAGATCCCGAGTAGATTTGCGGACCGCAAGGAAAAGCCACACCACCAAAACATTTATCAATGCAGGCTGACTAAGTATATGAGGCGACCAATTTACTTCGCAGCATTTACTTCAAATAGAATAATCTGAAGGTGGTAGAACTCTTTGTGGTTCGACTCCGGAAGCACCACCGCCACATCTATTTCTGCCTAATAACAGCAGAGTTACGCGCTGTTGTATTCTGGTCTGAAGGGTGTGGTAAGGGAAATATACTTTTTCGAGGCTTTCCATATTAGTCCTTAGGGGTAGCAACGCATCTGTGGCTAACCTTAGGTGAGACTTTGATCTTACCTAGGGTTGATTACAGGTGTCCATGGGCGACAGTAGCCACTTACCATCAGGTGGGCTGCATGTTCCTTTGCTACTTCCATACAATTAAAAAAAAAGGTGTTCTATATGAAATTGGTTACAGATGTCCATGGGCTTCAGTGTCTACTTACTATCTCGTTGATCGCAAGCTTGTTTTTACTTCAAACTTACAAAAAAACCCAAAAGTGGGTACAAATTTAGTCGGGTTGGTTGTGAACTTACTATTACGACAAATACATAGGTACTAAATTTTTCATTAGCTATGAAGTAAGAAAACTCTAATTTCAACTAATTTGTTCATTTATAAAACAATCGAACTCTCAATTTATGGTCCAAATTTTCCATAAATACATCATTTGATTCATCAATCCATTTATTTATTTATAATTATAAACATACTCCAAGAGAACACATTGTTATCAAAAATACCATTCACTCTACCTTACAATCACTTTGTCAAATGAAACCCCACCTGTCTTTTTATATAAAGATAAGTTAAATAAAAGTTTATAAAAAGACAGTGTGTATTGCATGTATAGAACTGACTGAAAATGTAAAAACCATGTATTTGAAAAGAAATTATTTCTAAGTAATATCACAGTTTTGCATAGATATAGCTGGGTTGTCTAGCGGAATAATTGCACTTTATTAAGATTTTTATTTTTTAAATAATCTATTTAAAAAAGTAGTCCAATTGAGAAGAACTTATCTTTTTTTGAAGTCGGCTAAGGCTACGTATTGAAATGAATCACACAAACCTACATGCGAAGAGGATATCTTCATTGTTCATTATCAGATCAGTTCCATAATATTATTATTACATCTTCATTAGTTACATACGAGTAAGAATTCCAAATTTCCCTCCAATCGATTAAACTACTTATCTATTAGCTTTTGATAGTCAACTACTTGCCTGAGGCCTCTCCTAACCTGCCACACTCCGACTGGTCCTAACTCGTCTGAATCCAGCAGTTACCTGCCATCTTAACGATCAAAGCTTTTGCCACCTTGACATTAAAATGATCACCTCATATGCACCACACCCTCTCACAGAAAAGCAAAAATACTTCTCTTTAGAAATAGGTGCCTATGATACCTCCCCGATCGAACCATGTTGACTCTACCACCTATCCACTTGTTAATAGTGTGTGTAAAAGTTGTGTTTAATTTCCTACGCCTTCATGCCATTTCTACCTCATGCTATTTCTATTTAATAAAGCATATTGGCTACGTCATACGTACATGCTTCCCACTCTAATAGATGCATCAGCTTGCATGTCATGGTCTAATATCAATTGATCATCGTTATTGAGTTCTATCTTTAGACTTATCAGATCAAGATTTAAATAGAATCAGGCATTGAGGAGCATAATACATTGGATTGCTTAGCTCATGAAATTGTTCTAAAACCAATAACACTGTGGCAGTTAACACACCTTTTTTGTTAATTGAAGTAGCAAACGAGCATGCCATCAACCTGATGGTAAGAAGTTACTGCCGTCCATGCTCATCTGTAAGCAACTTCGCATAGAACAGGGATTCGATCTGAAGTCAATCACAGATGCAACTCCCGAGGATTAAGATGGTCGCCTGATATGAACGTGAGTCGTCAATCACATCCTTCCTCCGAAACGTAAAACCTACTTTAGAAATAAGCATGTCGGTGGTACCTACCCGTTCGAACTGTTTCTACCACTGGTAACCTATTTTAATCTAAATTATTGAAGCTAGACCAGATACCGACCTACTGGTTGTAACTCAGACTCTTATTCGGGGGTTCTGAGGCTAGAATTCCAGGTCATTTTACACTTAGTACAAGGATAAACCCTTTAGGATTGAGTTGCGTACGACTCCCACTATTCTCAGAATATTACTGTAAGATTATTTTATTGTTCATCATACTTTTCAGCGCTATATTTACATTTTACTACAAAATGTAAATATAGCGCTGAAAAGTATGAAATTGAAGTAATAAAATTGAAGTGTCTGTTTGTAATATCAAAATAAAAGCTTTTTATCAAATGCAGATGAAAGTATATACGATAGTGATAACAATACATCATCAATTACTAAAACTTTTGTCTGTCTGTCTGTTTGTTCTGGGTAATCTCTGAAACCGCTAGACCGATTTTGACGGGACTTTCACTGTTGGATAGCTGATATTGTAAGGCGTAACTTAGGCTACTTCTGTTTTAGAAAAATGTAATTAGGGTTGCATACAAAAAATTAAGAAACCGCGCGAGCTCTACGCGCACGCACCGCAGCGCACCACCGTCACTTCCGCTAATGTCAGTTGCTATCAGTCCTCTGTGAAACAATGCTATAATATTAAAATTGTATTAGGCCTACAAGTTTGGCTATATGCAACTATGTCGAGATACATTTTTTAAACGCGTGTATAACTTCGGGGCTAAGCTTGTAAAAAAATAAAATTAATGTGTCATATAAATAAATAGCAAACGTGAACATAAGTGGGTTACATGCTCATTTGCTTGCTCCATTTCAAAATAAGATACCAATAATAAAGTTGATGAAAAAAAACCCTACAGTCAATATAATAACATAAGATTATTGTATGGAGGAAACCATTAAGAAAAGATTTCTCCCTTAATGAGGCTAAAAATGGGTTGAATGTTCGTATTTTATTATGTGTACGCCTTCGAAGTAACTGGTATTGCCTGTGACTAGTAAATATTTTTAACCATTTTTTTCCTAAAATACCGTTACAACCACATTATCCCACAAATAATTTAATATTGAACTTTGTCCGTATGTTTATATTTAGTTATTTTTGTTGACCCTCATCCAAGCATTGGCCTCTGATCTTTCAACCGTGTCCTCCTCTGCACGGACGTCACTCTTCACGTCTTCTGTACACAACACAATTTTGGGAGACCAGTGAAACGACCCCATTTGTCAATCACCACCGGATCAATTCAAACAATCAATTGGATGAATTTTAAACTGATTATCCGTCTGATGGCCTAATTATTGGTAGATTTATAAATAATATTCTCGATTATTATTTCAGAATATTCAGTTATTTTTTAAAAGGGTGTAGTCTAACTCCTCCAATGTCTAGATGAGAAACAAAGATGAATGTGAGTGCTGTAATCAAGAGCGACACCACACGGCACGAAAGGGTAACGATTTTTTTAATCTATACACATACTGTAACAGCATTTATTTAAAAACGCTTTCGACACTCATAGCCCCACAGTAGGATTTTCTCCTGTGTCGTGGGTGCCATGGACACGCAAAGACGAATACACAAGCACCCAGACCCAGAACAGAAATCTAAACTCATCATTCAGATGTCTGTCTGGCCGGGGATCGAACCCGGGACCCACTGCGTGTCAGACCGGTATGGTGACCACTCCGCCACGCGGGTCGTCAAATTTTATTTAAAAAGTAGCTTCGTTTCCATTTAAATTTAGATAGATATTAAATTCTAAGCTATTGGTAGCAAATGTCCATGACACAAAATCAAGCGGACTACACGCCACGTGGCAGTACACCTGACGCAGTTAAACTACCCTCAAATAGTACCTGAAAATATAACTCCAGTGATCTGTTCTGCAAAATGTTTACTCAATAGATTTCACGTTGAAAGACGGATGCTTAGATAAAGATAAAGCTTTCTTTAAAACATTTACATTTACACTTAAAATACTATTTGATTGTCACAATAAAACAGACGGATATATGAAGATATCGTATATTTTTAAATAGAAAAGTAACGCGGGTTTTCTCATTTGGAACTACTAAATTGTCAGCTTTTTTTCTAGTTGGTTCTTTTTGAAAGATTTTTTGATTTATTAAACAACGAAACAATTTCACGAACTATCCGTAAACAACTGCAAAGGTAAGAAAGACTATGTTGCAGCCGTTTACACCCTATCTGGCTGCAAAAAGTATGTTCCAAATGTAATTTACAGTATGAAAAGTACATATGCGATAATGGAGAATTCTATTATAATTCTAATTTATAAATAATGCTCATTATTATTATTTATAAATTAGAATTAGAATAGAATTACAATTTTCAAAAGTGCACATGCACTCACGCAAGTGTGTGTGTGTATGTGCGTATGTGTGTGTGCTTGTGTGTGTGTGTTTCTTTGTGTTTGTGTGTGCGTGTGTGTATGATAGTATGTGTGTGTGTGCGCGTGCGTGTGTGTGTGTGTGTGTGTGTATCTTTTAAATCCCACTGTTTGACAACAAGAAGCCTAGAGCACACTGGTCTACCAAGGATTAATAGAGAAATGATAACTCATCAATTGAAATGGATGTACGCCTAGACGAGGAACGTTTTATAATTACAAGATGGACAAAATTATATACATTGAAAAATAATTTGAGGAGGATTTTAGGGGCATGCCTTTTCTAGGCTATGGGTTGTATAGGCTGGTACTGTTCATATATGTAAAAAAGACCTGAATCCAGGTCTGGAAACTTCGCACAATTCGGAGACCTTAATGACTTTCAAACATCACCTTACAATATTAATTTATAGTGCAAGATATATAACTATATAATATATGTATAGTTAATAAGTACCATATTTTTTCGGAAAAATTGCTATGTAATATAACATTTTTTACAAATAGAGTCATAAAAATTCAAAGTCTATGAGCAGTGTCTATTCAAATAAAAATAACAATAAAATCCAAAGACAGTGGAAATTATGTTATGCCCACTAACTTACATATTAGGTAGCCATTGTAATATTCAGGATGTCAATCATCATGCCTATGCGATTATTTGTTATTTATTGATATTTTATTTGTAAGTTAATACACACAATATACAAACACTATTTCTTTTAAATAGCACTCTCAGAATTTTGAAATGTTGACACAAAATTATACATACACAAAATTAATGGTTAAAATTTAATGCAATTATTGTTATTTTCATTATTTATGTGCAAAAATAGATGAGATTATATTCAGGTCAACTTAACTAACGCATTGGGTTCCTGTAATGTTAGATATAAGCTTAATGAATAAATTAAATTAAAAATAAAAAAAAAATAAAAAAAAAACATACGTAAGTAACCTGTAGAAGATTAGATGTATATGCATATTTTTTGGATTACTCCGCATCTGGGTTGCACGAGAATATCCAGTGACTCATTGAGTAATTGAAAGGAGGCGCGGCGCATCTTTCAATTTTACAAAAACACAAAAGGTGTTAGAACTCTTTTATTTCTGTACGCCAACGCCACGCCTATTTTTGCTATAATATTGGTGTAAAGCTGGGTTTTTGTTAGAAATATGTGTTAAGGCAGAAAGGTGATAGAATTCTGTTAAGACTCCGGAGGCACAATCGTCGCACGTTTTTCTGTCTATGAACACAATGCTATGCGCTGTTGTGTTCTGGTTTGAAGGGTGTGATAAAGGAGACATGCCTCAGAAGTAATCTCCTTTGGGGGTCACTTACTGCAACGGCCACTTAAATTATCTTTATTATACGTTTTCTACTTTTATATTATAATTAAGTGCCGATATAATATTCCCAAGGAATCAATATATGATAAGATTCCTGTAATAGTTGGAGAACGTATACATTTTGCAATAATAGTATAAAATAAGGAAACCTTAAAAATACAAATATGTAACATCGATTAAACAAATTATTATAAAAAATACCCCAACTGCTTAAAAATACAACATACAACTAAAAATTTCCTCCTAACTCCCCTCTCTCCTCTTTACTAATAGAGACAAGAGGAGAGGAGTGAAGAAATTTTTAGTAGACGCCATATTAAAAAATAAATAGAATTATATAGCTTCTGCAAGAGCGATACCTCATTTAGAACATTAAAATCATTTGCTTGCCGAATAAAAGGTCATACATACATACGTCCGAAAATAATTACCCTCCTTACGCAGTTGATTAAAAAATAGAAACTGTGAGATAAATTTAAAAGTTTTAAGTCCATATCACAAACAGCTTATCTTACGGTACAAAATTAGCATGATCAATAATACTCGTGAACGCTAATCGTAAAGTGAGGTAACATCGCATCAAGTGTGCAGTCGACCTGGATTTATTTTGGGACTAGCTGAGCCCCGTGGTTATACCCGCGTTTAAAAAATGTAACTTGACATAGAATATACGTGCACGTAGAGTTTCTTAGATTTTTTTTTATGCGGAACCCTAATTAAATTTTCTAAAATAGAAGTAGATTAAGTTACGCCTTATGACATCAGCTATCCAACAGTGAAAGTCCCGTCAAAATTGGTTCAGTGGTTTCAGAAATTACCCAGAACAAACAGACGGACAGACAAAAATTTTAGTGATTGATTTTTTGTTATCAGTATCGTATATACTTCCATATGCATTTGGTAAAAATCTGTTATTTTTATATTACACACAGACATTTCAATTTTATTTATATGTATAGATTAGCGCGTAGAGCGCGCGCGGTTACTGAGGTTTTAATTTCTTGTGCGGAACCCTAATTACATTTTCTAAAATAGAAGTAGCCTAAGTTACGCACTACAGCATCAACTACCTACCTGTCAAAGTCCCATCTAAATAGGTCCAGTGATTTCTAAGATTAGCCAGAACAAACAGACAGACAGACAAAAATCTCAGTAATTGATGTTTTGTTTACAGTATCGTATATATTTCTATATGCATTTGGTAAGCTATTATTTTGATACTACAAACAGACACTTCAATTTTATTTATATGTATAGATGTATAGAATTAGCTCATTACACAGTTGCATGGATTTTTTACATCATTTTATTCATAATGACCCAATATATGAAAAGTCATCTGTTATGTAAGGTAGATAATTCTTGTGTATGGTATGTCCGCCAAATGCGCTCAAAATACTCTTATTCTTTGTTTCTGATCTTACCTTACTTGATTGTACGGGTTACATCTCTAAGCCTTAACTTGATTTGCCTAGAAATTCTATTTACAATTGCCTAGACGATATTATCCATGGAAATACAATTTTTAGAACAATATATTGGGTACGTACTACCGTTCTTAAGTCCCACTGCTTAAAATATATGGATTCGTGGCAAGCTTGTACCTTATACAAATAGAAACATAATATTTTTCTGGAACGCACAAATTAATATATATATATTTATATAATTCATTAACACAAATATAATTAAACTTGCATATTTTAAGATTTCTAACTAATTAAGATAATTACAACTCTATCCTTACTAAGAACTAAATACACTTCCGTGGTCAGCGACATCGCTGATAAAAAATTGAATATGCCGCTTAAGGCTTCCAAATGGCAATACACATATACGCAATTAACAATTTTATTAAAGTCTTTGAAACTATTTTA
>MOOZ01002559.1:74720-86849 GCA_002930495.1 Cecropterus lyciades
TCAGATTTCTGTCTGGCCGGGGATCGAACCCGGGACCCACTGCGTGTCAGACCGGTATGGTGACCGCTCAGCCACGCGGGTCGTCGTCACATTATTGAGGATTTTCAAAATAAATCACAAATTGTTTCTGTAAAAATACAAAATATTGTTTTATTTAACACGCCTTTACAATATTATAGTAATTATTGTTTAACTATAACACATTTTACACTTTTATCTCACCTAAAAAAACAAAGAAACGACATTTAAAGTTTACTAATATCGATTCCTCAACTATATCCCTTCGTTTATCTTTCAATCAGTTTTCCATAACATTTATGCACAAAATAATCTAAACGTATATATATATATATTATAATAATTTTATTGCTAAAATGAGTACAACTTAGGCGGTAACTACAAACAATCCTTACAATCTATGTTAAACTGTTACAAGTATTTAGCCTTGGATTTTGGCGGTGTAAATTATTCATATGCTTTTAAGCAGATCACATTACTGATATAAAGCCTAATATAATGCGGACGAATGCTCGAAGCGTACCCGCAGTCCTGACAAAGGGCGTACAGAATAACACCGTAGGGTTTTAGTCGGTAGAAGTCCAACATATTCTCGCCACTACCCTCGCGGCTGAGGATGATGGATTTCCCCGTGAAAAAATGGCAGAGTTCATACTCGTTTACACATCTGCCACATAATGTGTTATGTGTAAACGAGTAGGGTAAGTGCATCACTTACAGCATACTGCTTAAACTACTACTTTAACATATCATGGAAAGTAGTGTGGAAATTTCTTTCCGCAACCATATTTAAGCTAGTTTACTTTTCCATTATTCATTGTATCGCCACCGTTGGTCAAACCGTGAAACATTTCGACATAGTGGAATCACGTTGAATATCAGATTTTGCAGTATTTGTCCACAATTACCATTCCCTGACGTCAAAGTACCTAGGAAGGGAAATAATTTGCAAAACGTATGATCACCAACTTGTCTTATATTAAACGAGTGGAGGGAAAAGATGATCGATTTACTTGCGCGACAGTATAATGCTACTAATGTAGGATTTTACGATAAGGCACTACCTCATAGCAGCAATACGCTACTGAGTGAAGGCGATTGTCTCATATATGCCATATATATAAATGAAATAAAAAACTGAAATTATCAATTCAAGAAACTTTCAGTGACTTGTAATATTACAAATATTTCAACATTACCTGCGGTAATCATCGGACATGTATCAGATCAGATGTGAATCCGTGTATAATCCCCGCCCAGGCATATATACCTTAATGCTTATTTTACTGTTATGGGTCTGAGTGTTTGTCTGTCTGTGTGTAGATGGCACCCATTGAAATAATCCTTATTTATGAACATATATAACGAACAAACGAATATGTATAATGAATTAATTATTAACATTTTTCGGTTACACTTCGATCTATACCTGGTTATATCTAACTAAAAACTTTTTAGCACGCAGTGAAGCAGATCCCTTGTAACTAGTAAAATTCATAGATATCGTGTTGTATTTCAATTCGTTATGTAAGCGGTATTGCTTCACCCACGTTAAGCTGTACTTTCTATGCTGGAGACAACTTTCCCGGTAATGTTTTTTAATGGACACCATTTGTTTATATGAATTATTTAATGTTCCTGATGCATTCGGCGGAAGATGCTGAATTTAGAGCAGGCATGATAAGATGCATGGAAGTTCTTTATTTGACGATTACGAATTGCTAAATGATTGCAACATATCAGTTGCTTTGTTGACTGTTATGCCACAGGGTTTTGCAGTATTTACAACATTTGTGCATCCGGATATCCAGTTCTGTCACTAAAAGGGCACACGGGGCCCTTGTCTAGGGCCCCCGACTTCAACGCCAAAAGGTCACTGATTTGCTTAATAAAATATTCCAAAAGTTCATAATAGTTCATCAGTAATAGTTCATAGTAATTATAAAAAAATAATGTTCCTTATATAAATGTTTCTACAACGTAGTCTATTTTTTTAATTATTATTTTCTTTCAAATTTTTTTGGGCTCCGTCAGAATTTTCTAAGCCGGCAAGTACTGATAGATGACTAGATAGATACTAGATATGTATGCGCTTTTCCAATACAATTCACAGGCCCTAAATATTACAAAACTTTAAAATAAAATTTACTGTGATAGATATATAATATGACGGATATTATATATCTATCGCGGTTAATTTTGAATCAATTTTGACTTTGTCATTTAGAACATGAATTTAATGTGGTAGAACTCTTTGTGGTTCGTCTCCGGAAGCAGTACCGCCACACCTATTTCTGCCTTATAGCAGCAGTGTTATGCGCTGTTGTGTTCTGGTCTGAAGGGTGTGGTAAGGGAGACATACTTTACCGTGGCATTCCATCTTAGTCCTCACGGGTAGCAACGCATCTGTGGCTAACCTTAAGCGCGACTTTAATCTTACCAAGGGTTGATTACAGGTGTCCATAGGCGGCCGTAGCCATTTACCATCAGGCGCGCTGCATGTTCGTTTACTACTTCCATACTATAAAAAAATCTAGTTTTATTCAACCTAACAGCGCTTAACGTTGCTTAAGTTTGTAAATACGGGGCAATCTAGGCTATTACTTTTACCTAAACCTGATTATGAAATGTAAACATAATTTTTTTCAACACAAGACGCAAGAGGTCCAAATATTTTTATTATTGGTTGGAAGGAGACATCGATTCAGTTAATATTATCTACCGATAAATTACAGGCAAATAAAATTAGAGTAACTCTAAGTGGCACGTGTAAAGCTTTTACGGATACGCGTGGAAATAGATAAATCGATACCTACTGATTTGTTGAAAAACATTGCAGGGGACACGACACGAGGTACAAATATAAAAACCATGATCCTTGAGTTACCAATTATTTCCACGTGGAGTAGGGTTAGTAAGTTTACTACTTTTATGGGACTTTCCTGTATCTTCCCTATAACAGATTAGTAGAAATAGTGGTGTAATTTTTCCTTTCCTGCAAGAAAACGCAAAAATTTCAATAGTTTTTATTTAATAAACAAGTAGGCCTTTATATGAAATTTTAGTAGCAATCACTAGCAACTGACATTAAGTATTAACTCCCGTCCATGAACATCTGAGACCAAAAATCACGTTTATGTTGACGATCCCGAAAATATAGATGGAACGTCTTGAAATAATAACCGTGTTTAACCCCTTCAAACCAGAACACAGCGGCGCTACCCTGCTGGATGTGGATGCCGGCTGCTTTACATAGGCCAAGCATAGTCATGCCAGGAGTGTCTAAGCATCTGGAATCGACTTTAGGTATAATCTCTATTCCATATTCATAGATTTGGTTATTGGTACATATCTTTGAACGACAGTCACAATTTATCAAGTGGACTGCATGCTCGTTTGGTACCCGAATCTTATACAAAAATATGTATGTATGTGTGTAGTATATGTATAATGTAATATGTATGTATGTAGTATGTAGAGCAACGTATCCATACAATGACCGCACTATGGCCACCCGATCGTAGTTATTTGTCAAACTCAGTGAATCGGTCCCTTTATGCGAAGGCGCGTGTACGCCTCCGCTGTTCAAAGCGTTGGCAATAATAACCTGAATTCAAATGAAATACCCACTTATAGGAAGGTATGTATTTTCAGAGTAACCTATTGACATTTATACCTTATTTAGACAAGATAATATTAATAAGATACCGCCCATGGCTAAGCCGAATTTATTATACATGCGATAGGCTATACCTTAAGCCCTAAGCCACTAAGGTTTTGTTGAGATTCTGCTTTAACTGCAGGACCGAGATTTAATTTAATTCGACGACCCGCGTGGTGGAGCGGTCACCATACCAGTCTGACACGCAGTGGGTCCCGGGTTCGATCCCCGGCCAGACAGACATCTGAATGATGGTTTAGATTTCTGTTCTGGGTCTTGGTGTATGTGTATTTGTCTTTGTGTGTCCATGGCACCCACAACACAGTAGAAAATCCTAATGTGGGGCTATGAGTGTAAAAAGCGTAATTCCTATACTCGCACGCATTATTTTTCGAAATTAAGTGCGTATTCAAAATCATTTATCATATGATTTAACCGTAAAACAAAACATTGTAAGGAGACCTAGAGGGATTTGTAACAAAAACATTGTAAGTGTATGAAGTCTACCAATTCACACTTGACCAGCGTGACAACGCCTAAACTCAAAAAGGAGACTCGTACCAAGCAGTGTAATATTAATGGGTTGATGATAAATAATTATTCGTGAATAGTTGCGGTCATAATAGTTTGGTGCAAACTTCAGTCTCTTAGGCTGGGTTCGAGCGTTGTAATGCCGCTCTCGTTTTTATTACTAATTGAAATGCGTTGATTTTACAAATTGTTACATATGTCACAATAATATTATAAATAAAATATTTTCCAAACAGATTTTATATACGGTACCATTATATGTAGGTACATAATAGTTACAATGAGTGTAGAAAGTATTCGTACACTAGCACTTTTGCAAATGAAAGCTATTTTTATTACAAATGATAAAAGGTAATAACTTCTAGTCCTACTACACAGATGACAGCAAAAATGTATTCGGATCTGATGACAGGCGGTGTAGAGGAAAAAGATTTGCAAGTTGAATCGGATTCTATCCCACAGAATAGCACACGCAAGGTATGGAAACAATGCAACGTCGGCTCCACGTTGTTACAAACAGGAATGGACCTCTATAATATATACTTATACTATAAAAAAAATGAAAATATGACCAAAATGACAGATTTTTTATTTTTCATCGTAAAAAAAGAAATGTAATCATGTTTTTTTGTACAAACATGATTACTGAATAAGTGGTTAGCAATTAAGTAACTAGTAATTTAGCAGTTGTTATCATTTATCATTTGCAATAAAAATAGTTTTCTTTGGCAAAGGTGCTAGTGTGCGAATACTTTCTACACTCACGATATCTATTTACGTTTTCACTGATTTTATTTAGATAATATTTCGTACCTACTAATCATTAATAGTCAAAAATGAAACACTATGGATTATAATTATATTTAAAGAACTTTATAGATCATATATTGATCATATATTATATTCAATGTATTTTTTAAGAACCTTTATAGTAAAGGTTCTTAAAAAATACATTGAAATATTGATATATTTAAAATAATCCAACCAATTAAAGAAGTAATGACTAATATTACTACAGCTAAGATAACAATATTTATTTAATATTCTGCAGCTACATAATCGGAATCAATGCTATTACTACCATCTTTATATCTGGCATCATTATGGATCTCCTCATCATTAAACATTTGTTCTAATTCAACCTCATCCTTCTTATTATATGAATTTTGGTACTGCTTCTTGTAAATCGAACTCTGTGGATACACTCTGTAGCCATCTGCAAAATGTGGCTTCAAATCTTGATACTTCTCGTATAAGCTGTCGTCTACAATATCTGCTGGCTTATCATTTGAATTATCGCCACCAACATTATACGTGTATTGTTCTGCTCTAGGTCTCTTGAAGTCACTGTCGCTTTGCCTGTAATATTTCTTTTCCTCAATACCATCGTCTTCATTATCTTCTCCACTTACAGATTCATCCTCTTCGTCACTTGAAGAATCACCATCTTCTTCATTTTCTTTAGAAGAATCATTATCGTCATCTTGTTCTTCAGCTGAAGTATTTTCAGATTCTTGCTTATCATTGTCTGTCATTTCATCATTATCGTAATTGTACAATTTTGAACTCGATTGCATCACTTCTGAATTACTCTTGTCGCTGTATTGTTTCATTATTGTAGAACTAGCTTCATTCTCATCATTATCGTCGTTGTCATTGTCTGTAACTTCGTAAGAGTTACTATTTTCCGTCACTTTAGGACCGACAGCTTGATTTTTCTTAACATAATCTATTTCTGTACCAGGCGGCAGCGTTTGCAGCGTCACTACGGCATCGTAAGATACCCCTGGATTACCCATGAATACCAGCACTACGTATTTATAACCCGGACCGCCGCCTACTACATTGACTTTGAGATCTGTTCCAAAATCAATACCGCTGACCCTCACGTGAGATATGGTATCACCTTCGCCCATAACCGGATATTTCATCGCCAACGATCCCCCAGGAATGGAAACTCGTAGCTGCTCCGTGTTAGTCTTTTCCAGCTCTTCATTGCCAATGTCCAGAAGAAACACGTACGGGAACTTGTGGAATGGATTGGCGAAACTTAATGCGAAATGACAAAAGAAGATCGCAAGTAGCATCGTGACGGCTGCTCTAAACTATAATGACGGGTCATGGTACGATAACCAGATACTTATACGTCTCGACTTCATGGTTGATACGTTCAAGTTTTTTCCTAGCCTTGATCATTGCAGCCAGTCAATGCCGCATCGCTTTGATGTCAATTCAATGACAGATCAGGAAGATCGCCACTAAAAGTTCCTTGTTATTGTTGGAGCGCTTTGGGACCGGATTAAGGAACTGTTATATTGGGATTATTTAAAAACGAATGATATTAGTCACAGCTTTATTTCAAACAACAATTTAAACTGGTCGTAAAAATATAGATAGCGTACCGTGTTTAACACCAACTGAAGATCACATACCATCACTATTATTACAATTGATGATTAAATTATTAAAATACATTAACCAACAGACTTATCTATAAACTGCATCAAAGCCATTGAAATAAATAGAGGGCAACTTGAAGTATTAAACACATCTTGCTAGGCCGACTGAGCGAAAGTTGTATAATTTTTTGTAGAAAATATAATTCAAACATTATGTATATTTCATTATTTTAATGTAAGGATCACACAATTTTCAAGATCAAATACCGATTGACAGAATTTTAATTCAATGCATGCATAAGTGGAATTAAACATAACTGCCAAAGAAAATTTTGCAAGACCTATGTATATGAAATTCCTTTGGTGTACCAGCTTTCATTTGCCCAGTGTGACGTAACTATGACGTGACTATGACGTAATACTTTCTCATTACCGTTGAAAAATAATTGATGATATTTTCATAAATTTTACTATTACTTTTCATTTTTAGCTCCTCATAAGTCTTCCACCATTTATTTTGGAAATCATCCATTGCTTTTGATGCAGGTGTCTGTCAGTTTATTTTCATAAGATTGGAGGTAAAGCTAGGGACTATAACGTAGTTAATATTTAAAGTTTTGAAGTAAAAAGGTATACAATTTGATAACAATTATTAGAGATAAAATATAGACATTTTAGAATAAGATCGAAGTTTTAAACTATTGTCACAGGTGTAATTAGCAGACATTTAATACAATTTTATTTCAAGCACCAGCCTTATTATAAACGCTCGATAATATATTCTAGGAAATGGATCAATCACTATTATATTGCCTATTAACATTGACCTAGTAACTAATGGACTTCAGGTTTGCGCTGTCCCTTTAATATAAGATTGTTACGTTTCCTGAAAACAATTATTGTTTATGATTCCGTCCATCATGCTAAATAGGTACCTATTTTGCAAGGTATGGTCGAACTGGAAAACGAAAAAGAAAACATGTATAGGTCATTGTTTTTGACTGACTGATCAATTATCATTTTCCCAGAGAATGGAACAAGTGTGATATAAGTAATTACGCATAAAATCCCTGCAAAATAAACAAAAAATGTCTAAATTATTTAAACCTTCCTAAAAGATTTAAATACTAATTAAACATGATAATTATATTACCAAACGAATATTCAGACATTTGATTTTATCGAACTTTCGCGAATTAAATACCAATCTACCTACCCACTACACACGGAGTCCATTTTTAATAGTCAATGCCTATTAAACTATTCTATTATTCAATATTCATAAGCACACATGATCATAGTATGGAATGTAACTAGCTATCTAATATCTCGATGATATAAATATAACATTAAACATGTTGCTGAAAGGTATACAATATCTTTGAATATCAAATATCATGAGATCTTTGCAGATACTTCGTGCATCAAGTTCGGCTGACTGACAATATTAAGCAAATACACATTCTGAGACGAAAAAACAACATGTAGAGGTAAAACAGAGGCTCCACCACACCCATTTCTGCTCATAACAGCAGTTATTATTCTGCTGTGTTCTGATTTGGAGGGTGTGGTAAGAAAGATATATAGAAAGATATATCCGAGGCGTTCCAACTTATTCCTCACCTGTGGCTATCTTCAGGTAAGACTCAGATCCTATCTGATGTTCAGAGGCGGCGTTAGTCCTCGAAGTCGAACGGCCTCGCGGTGCAAAGGATTTCGCGCATCACAGCCGAAAATATAATTTTAAAAAAGGATGGAAAATCCAAAAGTACCTACACGCCGCAAGGTTGTTCGTATAATAAATACATTAGAATTAATTCTCAACTTAAAGATATTCCATTTTTCGGCGCACGAAATGAATGTGAATGAAATAACCATCAGAGGGCCTCACGAAATATATTGGCCACATTAAGTTTAGGTCTTGCGTCGCCACTGCTGGGGTTGATTACAGATGTCCGTGGGCGGCAGTGGCTACTAACCATCAGATTGACTGCACTTTTATTTCTTACTTCCAATGGCCGTCATACAAACATCAGGAATTGAACCCAAAGTTTTCAAATAGCTGTGATAGAGACAACAATATTGACTTTATAGGTAGTTATGTCACTCTAACATCAATTGAAACATCAAAGCCTATCTTATTTATACAAACCAACATTTATCAGATTAAATGAACTGGAAATCGCATACCGTTTCGTTACTATATCAATCGAAAAATTATAATAATAAATCTAAATGTATTGGTTGAATATGTATACATACCTACCTATCTACCTTTATTTTTAACTATATATCACACTAAAATAATACGAAAACAAAAATATTATACATCACGCTAATATATTTGGTACATAAATTGACTAGCTTTACAAAATTTCAAAATAGCATAAATTATCATAATTTTTATATTCTATTAATTTCACATAAAATTCACAGCCAAATCATTCCTCGCGTTTCACGCTGTTTTGCAATCACAGAACTTAATAAAATATATTTCGAAGCTTTAAAAGTAATATAAAATAAACTGACACACCAATATAATATCAGTTCTATTATTATATATACAAATTTCTTTGCAGCTATGATTAGGGGAGAGTTGGATATTACCGTGTCCCTAAGAACTGGGGCCTATAATTCAGACAGGGTTTGATGAAAAGATTCAAAAATGCAGCTAAGTAATAGAGAATGTATTTAGCTACATATACAGCATGGAAAAATATTTTTAAAAATAAAAGAAAGTAGTTATTTCGATATTTAAAAAGAATGGGAGAGCGTGGAATTATCAGACTGGTTTGATAATTTGAAGGTGGTAGAACTCTTTGTGGTTCAACCCGAGGTAACATCAAAGTCTCACCTAAGGTTAGTCACAGATGCCTGAGGACTAAGATGGAATACCTCGGAAACGTATGTCTCCCTTACCACACCCTTCAGACCAGAACATAACAGCGCATAACATGCTGTTATTAGGCAGAAATAGGTGTGGCGGTGGTGCTTCCGGAGTTGAACCTAACCTAACCTTGGTATACCGTTGCTGCTCGGAGTGAGCTGACTGTGCTTACGCGGAGGGGTAGGCGCTTCAGGCTATGATTTATAAGCCCTGGACAGCTCTAGAAGCAGGGAGTATTTGCAATAAGTCAATGCGCTGAATTATCAGACGCGCGGTATTTTCCAACTCTCCCTTATATGTGTGTTAATAGTATTATTTCAATAATAATAAAATAACAACAATAAAAATCAACAATATTATTTTAATAATACATTGATTAATTAAGCTTTAATCAAAAAAGCTATGGGGTCCAACACGTATCTAGCCTTATAACAAGAGATATTTCGCATTGGGGAGCGGCGAACAAAAATAATATCAAATCCAATATCACATATATTATCTCGATATGATATCTTATACCATATCAAATCATAACAACAGGCTTTGAACCAATTTAAAGCTAAAAGCGCTTATTTTATATTCAACTTCTATCCCAAAGCGGAATTTAATATTTCTATATTTTATACCAGAGAACGCCAATATTAAAATACAGTAAAACCAACATCAATTATTACAGAGTCAATATATGTAAATACGTTCTGATTCTGAAGATTTGAGGACTCTTCTACACACTCGTGGCCGATCTTAGGTCAGATTTTGATCTGAACAGGGTTTACGTGACGTTATGTGAGACCCTTACCCCATACTCGCCTGGCTTAACTATATTACGCATGCGGTATGGGTGATGGATAAGAACTATTCGGGTCTCGAGTGTCCCTTTTTCGCCGAACAGATTCACAAGGGAATAAATACCCTTCGCTTTTCAATTATTTTTTACTTCACAATAGTATAATATTATAAAAAATGATACAATAAGAAAACATTTAAATTTTACTTAACTTTCTGTTTAACGGAGGGTAATATCTGATGTCCATTACAGACTTTTTAAGCGTCAAAATACAATCACCATAAGGTAGGCTGCATACTCGTTCTCGTTCGCTGATGTATTTTCTCCTTAGCAATGATCAATACCCGTAAACAACAGACGCAAATAGGCTACCAATTTACATACTTTATCAATATTTTAAATCTTTCTTTACCTTTGGCATATCTACAGGTTATTTTCCACGTCAAAATGACTAATTTCTCTCAATTCCTCAATTCAATTTTAAAACACTCGAATACCTACAAATTAGCGCAAAATAAACGTTCTGTGGTCAATTGAGCACCGACAAGACCGTAATCAATCAATCGTGACAAACAATTATCGGAGGAAGGTCCGCATTTGTTTGTTTTGGCTGCTCAAAGACGCTTCGGCTCTTTCGGCTTGGTTGAGCATGCTATCCAACTTACTGATCTGTGCCGTCATCTGCTTTCTGGTATCTAAAAACACATCTTTGCTCAATAAAGAACTGTTTTCATTCTTCTCCATCGTCTCCAAGTCAGCTAGCGCGGTGTTAATATCGCCGCCATTTTGTTTTAACATTCCCGCCTTTCCCGCGCGCGGCGTCATTTCGTTGTCGTCGGGGCCAAGGCCGCGATTTATGGAGCCGCTTTCTGAAGTATTCGCCGGAACGTAGTCCTTGTCGTAGTTAGTCTGCCCTACGTAACTTTGTTCACTGGAATACGACAGATTATCCTTGGCCATCAGCTTCACTCTAAAAAAATTTGTTACGCCCCCGCAGATTCCCTGAAACGTAACGCGAGGTTATTATTAATATTGCATATTGAACGATTTTTTAAATTTCATTTATAAAAAGATCTAGAGATTTTAACTCCTATAAATAAATCCTTCTACTCCAACTCCTAAAAATTTCTGACTAATCAATCCTAGAATCGTATTTTACATTATGTTCTGACATAATAAATAAGATACTTCAAATGGTAACTAGATAGCGCTATATGGAATTATAAACTACTTTTTAGGATGTAGGTGGGATAAAAATACATTATTTACCCTTAATCGATTAATTTTCGTTTGTGTGGACGTCAAAATCGTATTAAGCTCGTTGAGTCCGCTACCTGCATGTTTCAAGTCTTCAGTAAGCATTGCTGTATTCTGAAAACGAAATAAATTTAGTGTTACTTTTGTCGAAACTTTTTAATTAATTATTGTTTTTAATACATCTTCCATGTGTGTCATAACTTTATGAATTTAGGTTCAAGTACTTATTAGCAAAGATTCTTTACTAAAAATTGCTCTTTGCAAATGAAAGGATCAATATTTATTCAATTCACGTAAACTACGCAATCATCACTTTATTAAAAATGTATGTATTTTTTATACATTGATATTAAATACTATTAATTAACAAGAAATTATAAATAATATCACTTAAAATATGTTTTTATTTTAGTTAACTATAAACGAAATAAATCCAATAATTTCTATGTTGTACATGTTTAAATACACAATTACAAAGTTTGCAAAATAATTATCAACGAAACGTGGTTTAGAAGTGAAATAATGTTCGTTTTGATAAAGGGTGGTAGAACGAGAATCTTTCGACCGAAGAAGTACCACCACCACAGAT
>MOOZ01002571.1:0-11462 GCA_002930495.1 Cecropterus lyciades
GCGTATGAATGACATTATAAAGTTACAAAGGCAGAGCATGATACATAAATTTCAATCATTGAGTTTCTTACTAATATAACCTCAAGCATTCATCTGGATACATACAGCGCCATCTGTTATCCTTTATTAAAACGATACACTAAGTAAACCACAACTAACAAACTCCCGTCATGCCCGCACTCGGCAACAAATAGCTGCGTCTGTGTATATACCTACTGTTATGATCACATTAGTACATTTCACGATTAGGTAACCTGCCTAGGCTAATACAGACTAAAGAACAGAGTAACTCAAGTCAAATTTATTACCGTATGTTTCTGCTTAGGAAGCTTACTACAAATATGTAAACAGAAAATGGCTAACTCCTACCGCTTAGGCAGGCAGTACCCTTGCATCGTGAAGATTGAGGAGTTGAAGGTCAATTTTTTTTCATATCATGCCTTTCTAAATAGTAAAGGTACACTCCAAGTTTCATGAGAATCGAGTTCGCTGAAGCTAATTTATCAACAATTTTGGGAAAAACAGGGGTATTGTTGAGGGTTATAATTTTTTACGAAGAACCCTAAGTATTTTTGAAAAATGAAAGTAGCCTAAGTTACGCCTTATGATATTAGCTATCCAACAGTGAAAGTCCCGTCAATATCGGTCCAGCGGTTTCAGAGATTAGCCGGAACAAACAGACAGGCAAAAATTTTAGTAATTGCTGTTTTGTTATCAGTATCGTTTATACTTCCATATGCATTTGGTAAAAAGCTGTTTTTTTATATTACAAACAGACACTTCAATTTTATTTATATGTATAGATTTCGATTTTTATATTTTAATTTTACATTTTAGATTTTAAGTTTTTTTTTTCTTTAGTCTATTGTCTATCTATTTATTCACTAGATTTAAATTGTTAAACCTGGGAACGTAACGGTTATACGTCTCCCTATTTTATTATTATAGTTAGGTAGATAGATATTTATTAACCTAGTTTCTGAACTTAGCGGTATCCCGCCGCGACATTGTTGTACAATTTTAACGAGCCAATGTTATATTTCTATAATTAAAATATCGGTGTAGCTCGCTCGATTTTGATGGCTCATCTATAAATATTATTTTTGACTTTTTAAATGGTTACTACTTAATACTTTGTAAACACTTATCTTTATAGATTTGGGTGTTTTTAAAATTTAAAATTTTATCATATTTTAAAATTTTTAAACTACATTTGGTATTGTATGTTTAGATATTTGCCTGCATGTATATACCTATATATATCTGTATACATCATATCAAATACGAGTTGACGTGATGTATATGATAAGATGATGTATTTGGTATGCGTTCAATATCTGGGGGCACGGCAGTGCCCCCGCCAAGTCGAGCAAAAAAGCGGTACGGCCGTTACCATCCTTGTCTTGAAGTAATTCAGGCCTTTTCGACCCCCCTATAACTTCGTTGTGGATGAAATAAGAAGTCAGAATTTTCAGTTACTAAGCAGGCATTGTGTAAACACAGTATATTTAAAATTTCATTTAATTTGAACAAGTAGTTTAAGAATTGTATCTTATCAAACTTTCTTAATTTTGTCACTCACTGACTGACCAATCATCAAAAGTCCACGGCACTTCTAGCATACATAGAACCTTCAAATTTAGAATATAATAAGTGTTAAGTGTCTAAATCAAAAATCTAAACATTTCATAATTTCTGTCCAGTTTTCTGGATACACCAACTGCGTGAATAACTTTGTAATCCTGTACATTTATATGGGATCACAAAGTTATTCACGCAGTTAATTGAAGCCTCCGAGAAAAACACATAGTGACAGGGAGTGGGTTTTACGAAAAACTGTAGCTGAAGCTCAAGAAGTAGTACCGGAAAAGAAAAAGATTAAGACTACCTACAAAAATAAGGAAAAATTATAAGACAGACGCTATAAAAAATGTGATATTCTAGAAGTAAAAGGTATAGAAGTAAAAGGTACCAAAAAGGAAAAAAATAGGACTCTACAAAAAGATGTGAGATGCCATCAACAACATCCTGTAGAAAAACCAAGTCTCGAAGTTCAGTTTTTCTACCGTAAAAAGTTGTGAGATCCATGTAATACCAAGTCGGTTAATTTATTTAGTCCCTACTAAAGGGACATTCTATCTTAAGTTATTATATAAGTTACTATCATATCAATATTAAAAATATTTTACGTTTAAAATAAATAGATCGACTTGACAACATCCTCACTTTAACCCCCGATATCTCGTAAATGGCTAAGCTGATTTTGATAAAACATGTCCAAGTGTAAGTTATTTGTTATACCCTTTCATTTGATACCTCACTTGTACATATTTAAAAATATTTGATTTTTCATCACCACTTACACCATCTATATCTAATAACTGACTGAATCGATTTTGATAAAACATTTTTAAGAACCAGTACCCGAAAACTTTCTGTCTAATAAAAGAAACCGCATCCAAATCGGTTCAACCGTTTAGGAGTTACGTGACAGACAGACACACAGACAGACATAGCAGTCAAACTTATAACACCCCTCTTTTTTGCGTCGGGGGTTAAAAATAAATAGTTTCAGTCGCATCTTAGTTTCGTATCACAAAGTTCTTCACGTCATTTAAAAAAAAGTATCAAACGAGCATGCAGTCCATCTGATAGTAATTCACTGCCGTATGGACATCTGTAAGCAACTTTATATGTAACAGTTCTATCTGAAGTCAATCACAGTTGCGTTGCTACTCCCGAGGACTAAGGTAGCCTCACAAAAAAAACCTTTTGGAATAACTGTGCTTGTTCTATTGCTTTATTGTAATGACGATTCCAACATAATACAGAGGAGAAGCAACATTTTTTTAACAAATATGGCGAGTAACAGAAAAATGTGACGCGAACAGAAAAATGTGACGGCAAATTTCTCTCATACGTCGATAAATAAATTTCACTTCAAAAATAGAAACTGACTTTAATGCCACAAAAACTAAAAAGCTAATAATATACATTGGTTTAGTACATACTCAGTACAAAGTACATGGTCCCGAAGTCCGCGCTCAACATATTTCGCTAGATCCCGATGAAGAAATGGACATACATACAAAGATGAATACGCTCGAAAAACATTACTTTCTGACATTACATTCTGACGCAGTCGGGTAGAAAAATATTTTTTACCATTTTTATCCTTACTCAACTCGAAAGTCGGATACGGGACCCATTATTATTTATATCAGAGGACGTTAAATGATAAATAAGGAATAAATAACGATTAAACAAATATTGTTTAAATGTAAGCATTAATAAAAAACCTTTGTTAGGTTAATACCTAATTGTCAATACAAAAATTTATTTGTTAACATATTGTATTATATCGTTATAAAAGAAAACACTTGTTTAAATATATTCTTGTTCTATTATTGTCTTTTTCTGAAGGGTGACCTAGAGTTCGTCCTATTTTTACCCCACTGCGTCAGAAGGAGGGTAATGTTTTTCGAGTGTATGTATGTATGTTTGTTTGTATGTATGCCCATTTCTTTGGCACGCGCCACAGCCCAAACCGCTTGACGCATTGTGACATATTACATATCATTGGAATCGTCTCAGTGTGGATAGTGACAAAGGCTATATAATGTTTAAAAAGGGCGCCTGGTAATAGAGGAAAAAGGACGGCGGAGGGACGACTTTTTTTACTATTACGACTATATGGGTATCAAATGAAAGCTAGTAAGTAGACTAATCTAAACATTTATATATTTTAATACTTTTACGTGACTATGTCAAAAAGTCATATAAGCGTTTAATGAAATATGTATCATTATGAACAAACATTTCGTTTTATGCGGTCGGGTTTTCTGTTTTAAAGTTTTTAACTATGTTACTAGTTTATAATGAAAATAAATAAATAAAGAAAATAAAATAAATAAATAATTAACAATCGAGCAAGTAGTTCAAGTAAGCGGCCACTGCCGTATGGACATCTGTAATCAACCCCAGATAAGATCGGTCTTACCTGAGGTCAGCCGCAGCATTGCTACCCCTGAGGACTAAGTATGAACGCATAACGCAGCAATGCGTAACACACCTATTTTTAGGCAGAAATAGATGTGTTCTGGTGTGATGGGTGTGGTAAGGGAGACATAGTTGGATTACCAGGTATAAGAGACATACTTATACCTGACGCTTCAAGTTAGTTTTTAGAGGTAGCAACGCATCTGTGGTTAACCTTAGGTAAGACTGGTTGATAACAGATATCCATGGGCAGCAGAGGTCACTTACTATCAGCTGTAATGCTTGTTTGCTACAATAATAATAATCAGAGGTGTCTGAGATTCGAAACCGGTATAAACAATATCGCTTTCCACACTCATAGCCCCTCAATAAAATTTCCTGTGTTGTGGGTACCATAGACCCATACTAAGACGAATACCCAAACACCCTGACCCAAACCAGAAATCAAAATTCATCATTCAGATGTCTGTCTGGCCCGGTATCGAACCCGGAAAACATTGTACAGAAAAAAAAACAAAATAGCTTTGTCAATAATTTATTGGTTAAAGACAAAAGATAAATTATAAATTACAGACTCCTTTCTTTTTGTATCTTTCATATCTTTTCCATGCTCACTATTGTTATTTTCTTCAGAGTCAGTTAACTTATAATAATATGTATTATCTTTGAAAACAGTGCAATTAAATTTCTCAAAAGCATTTTCATTTTCTTGAGTATCTTCAATAGTCGCAATAATTGGTTCATGTGAAAAAATTTCATCAGAATTAACTTTGAATTCTTTAGATTTTTTTCCTTCCGTGTGTAATATCGTGTTATCTCTATCGCTTACATCATTCATCGTCATTTGAATATTATCTAAATCATTACCTGAATTAGAATTATTTTCATCTATTTTTTTTACATTTTCAGCTGATTCAAGCACATTTTTCTTATTTTCGCTACTAATTCCAACATTTTTTTGTAAAATTGAATTAGCTTCATCGAAATCAGAATCTACGTTTCGTAATTCTACATCATCATCGTTATGATTGTCAAATATATTTTCTACATCTGTAGATCCTATTACAACATCATCCTCTATATTATCGTCTCCTTCAGAAGCAGATTCTTCCAACATATCAGTAGTTATAGCAACTGTAGGTTCACTGCTAATATTTTCCTCCTCTGTGTGTAACCCTTCCGTGGAACCTTAAAATAAATTACATTATTATTCGTATTTAAGAAGTAAGAATTCTTTAGAATCAATGTGATTTGAAACTCGATAAGATGAAAATGCGTTACGAAAGCAGTTGTCAGCGCTACAACTAGATGGAGCTGTACCCCTTTTTAATGTCGCTAACGATTTTATTTCGTAGCTTGTGTTGCTCAAGTTTGGTATACATGAAATTAGATGTCCAAATATGGGATGCCAGGATTACTCAATCGATTTTTAAAAGGCATCAGTATTAATAGCCTTATGCTCAGAAATATAAACTTAAACCAATTTTCCTTTAAATTACAGTAAATTTCAATATCTGGGAGACTGATATTTTATTATTTATAATTGTGTGTGTGTGTGTGAATTACACATAGACATTTTTTTTATAATATCGTAATAGCAGACAAGAATGCAGTCCACCTGATCGTAAGTGGTCATTACCTCCCATGGACATCTGTAAGCAACTTCATATAAGGCTCTATCTGAAGTCGTCATAACACTACTGATATTAGGCAGAAATAGGTGTGGCGGTGGTGCTTCCGAAGTCGAACCACCAGAGTTCTACTACCTTCAAAATTACTACCACCTAGACCTACCAACCTACCACCGATCTAGACTGATTCTACCATTTTATTAGCTACTTAGTTAACCACCTTGTTGTTTGGTTACCAATTGTTAACATTTGATGCAGACGTAGTCAGTCCTTTATTTCATACGATTCATATACACAGATGCATCGATTTCGTACACACAGACAAACAAAAGTGCTAACAAGAAATTATTATGAAAAAAAAAAACTCGACTGCTAAAACTGAAATTATCAGCTGGGTTTAGATAATAGCTTCCCGAGTTTAGGTGTTGCCGTCTACATAGTAACATAAAAAATTATGTATATTTTTACCCGACTGCATCAGAAGGAGGGTAAAGTTTTTCGAGCGTATGTATCTATGTATGGTTGTTTGCATGTACGTACGTCCATTTCTTTAGCACGCGCTTTAGCCCAAACGGCTTGATGCAATGTGCAAATTTGATTGAAATCGGTTCAGTAGTTTAGGAGTCCATTGCGGACAAATAACGTGACACGTAATTTATATATGTTAAGAAAAATATATTACCTTTCAAGTTGGAAAAACTGCATATTGCGTGTAAATTTGATTGAAATCGGTTCAATAGTTTAGGAGTCCATAGCGGACAAATAACGTGACACGTAGTTTATATATATTAAGCAAGATATCCTATCTTTCAAGTAGGATCAAACTGCACAGGGTGTGCAAATTTTATAGAAATCGGCTCAGTAATTTAGGAGTCCATTGCGGACAAACAACATGACACGTAATTTATATATATTATGTATTAACTGAGTAATTAAAAGTATTAACTTTTACTTAAAACAGTCGGGTTTTTTGGTTTATTGTTTTTAACGATGTTACTGGTTCGAATTGTCTATTTACTAACAATAGTAAAAAGTATAGGAATTTGTATTGGAATCTGTTTTCAGTCCTCCAAAAATTTTTTAATATATTCTATGGGAACTAAATTTTTATAACATGATTAATTTACCTTTGTCATCGCTTCTTAAATTAAAATCCATTTCACTGTCTTCCTTAATATGACTTACAATTCCCAATTGATCATCTTCATTCTCTGGAATATTTTCATCTATTTCCACTGAACTATTTTCCTGGTAATTTAAATTTATATTTGTTGCTGCAGAAACACTTTGAGCTGTAAAATTAAGACCTTGATTGTCAGCTTTTTCTTCAATTTCCTTTCTAATATTTTCGTTATCATTTTCTTCGCGCTCTATTACATTCACAGTCTCATCATCATCCTCTTTTGAGGTTCGTGTGAGGATTATTGCTAACGGTGTTTTATGAGTTCTCTTCAACATTGATATTATGTCTAGTATTTTTTTAGTATCAACCTCTTGTATTGTATTCTGTCCTTTGTTAAGCAGATCGGCGATACTTGTAAAGTTATCTGATGTTAACATTCTCACTTCAACCGGTTCTTCTAACGGGTACCCGCAACATGATGCCACCACAGAGAGCATAAGAACTGTAATCGAAAGGGTAAAAAGTGTATAGGCTATGCTGTGTTCTGGTCTGAAAGGTGTGATAAGGAGATATACTTATCCGAGGCGTTTCAAGTTAGTACTCGGTAGCAATGCATCTGTGGCTAACCTCGGGTGAGACTGTTATTCTCTGGGGTTGATAATAGACGTTCATGTACGGCAATGGCCACTTACCATCAGGTGAACTTTATGCATCAGTTGTTCCTTCAATCTAATAAAAAAGTATATGCAATCCACACACGATAAAAGTAAAACTTCTGAAAAGAAGCCTACGAGAGATAATACATAATATAATAATAAGAATCAAAGTAATATAATCACTGCAGTCCATATTCCGACATCTTATTTGGCATATACCAAACGTGAGCTCTTACACAAGCTACGAAGTGAAATCGTCAGCGTGATTCAGAAAGGGGTACAGCGCCATCTAGTTGTTGCGCTGACAACTGCTTCGGTTCATCGAGTTTCAAATCACGACTACTCTTAAGAAGTTTCACTTCAAAATAACGGGTGCGTCTCGGGACGCCCGACAGTAGTTATAACTTAAACTAATCTAAGTTGAACTGTTTAATATTCAAATTGTTAAACATGAGCATAGCTTATATGTCTATTGCATAGACTAGCGCTGTGGGTTAGAGTGAAACAGGAGGAGCCTGCCTGCTGCTGCTGTGTGCGTGAAAGAAAGGGAAGCCAGACAGACTGACGCCGTAACGCGTTACGCGTTACGTAACAAAGCGGCTTACCCCCATGAGAAGTTATTACTTCAAAAATACTTACACACTGACCCGTCCATGCTGACACGTATAAATTCCCTTACATCAGTTTTATACCTTACGTTTTAATTAAGTGGCATTATCAAATCAATTAGTAACTAATCGATTGTTACAGTTTATGCTAATTAGTGCAGTTAACAGTTTATGGTGATGAGATTTGTTGATAAATGGTTCAGTTTTAGAGTACCGTAGGATTTTGGTTTGAGATTAATTTTATCGCGGAATGGATACATTTTAATATGTTATGCGTACTTACGATATGCGGCAAAACGACATTGAAAAACCGAATATCGTGTGTAACCGCAACATATACACGCTTTCTACACTCATAGCCCCACACTAGGATTTTCTCCTGTATCGTGGGTGCCATGGACACACAAAGACGAATACACAAACATCCAGACCCAGAACAGAAACCTAAACTCATCATTCAGATTTCTGACTGGCCGGGGATCGAACCCGAGACCCACTGCGTGTCGTTTAACTTGAAGTTTTAAGATACCTTTGTATTTTAGGGTACATGTAATTTTATCACAGGGTAAAAAGGAGGCTTATAAAAGGGTATTAAAGGGATTACAAAAATTAATCTGAAATTAGTCAACGAAAATTGCATGAATTTTTTCTCCTATTCTAAAGAGCCCTTCCCCCTATTTATATGGCCATTGAAAAAAAAAAGAAAAATGAGAAGGGCAGAAAGATCTTCATTTCTTCTGAGAGTACAAGAGGAGGATTAAATAAAACGCAATATTAAGGTGAGGAAAGGAGAGAATAAGAAAGATCTACATTTCTTCAGAGTTGAATAGAAAAATTAAAGAAAAAACGCAATTTTAGGATGAAAAAAGGAGAGGGAAGGGAAGAAATAGGAGAATTAAATAAAACGCACTTTAACGTGAAGTAGAAGGAAGTAGATTTATTTATTAAATATACTAAATTTATAATTTATTAATTTATTAGCAGTAAATAGAATTTTCTTAATGTAATATTGCCTTAATGTTCCTCGAAGGTTTAATTTTTTGTGGACTAAATAAATATTCTTTGTGTAGGACCTGGCTTACCTATATATACGCCATTTTTACTCAACTGAGTCTGAAGGAGGGTAATGTATGTATGCATATACATTTCTTTGGCACATTCTACAGCTCAGTGACATATGACATATCATTGGAATCTTCCCTCTTTGCAGAGTGACATAGGCTTGAAGTATAGTTTTAATATATGATGCCTGTGAACACACAAGGGAAGAGATGACTTTTTATTATCATAACAAGCTATAGAGCTATCAAATGAAAGCTATAAAATAAACCATTACAAAAATATATGTAATATAACACTGTTACGTTACTTTTTAGGGTAAATTCCTAAAATGCGTTAAATTAATAAATTAAATAAACAATTTTAATAACAAAACACTCGAATGCTAATTTTAGTTTTAGGAGACGGATTTTTTGTTTTAATAATAAATTAAAAATTGTTTGGTAATAATTGCTTAATTAATTGTTATATATATGTCGCCGCGGACATTAATCGGAAGCTAATTAAAATAATAATGTACCGTTGATTAAATACACAATTGCTTGTAATATCATAAAGAAATAGGTTAAATTGATTCTAGCATTTTGAGAACTCCTTTGTTTGTAAAAACAGTTTTAAGAATAAATTAGACGCGATTTGAATACAACTTAACGTTGGTTATTAAAATATGAATTGCAATAGATAATTTGTTTCTATATAAAACATTGTTTTGTAAATGAAAATACCTATTTATTTATTTGCATATTTACTACAAAAGAACGATAGGACATTGTGTGTTAATTTATGGTAGTGTTTTTGTATTATGACTCATTAACGCTCGTCCGTGGTGGGGCGAGCGAACTAATAATAGGGCTTGATTTGAGTGTGGAGCTCATTCTGTTGCCGGATTTCGAAGAGTTAACACTGTAAGTAGAAAGTATGCTGGTTTGGTTGAAATTATTATTATTTGAATTGCTTTACTTGTTTCCTTTCATGTAATTTCCTTATCTAAGACTTTCTGTACCAAAGTAAATCTGCTTTTTATGTTTGAATATACGAACTATCACAGCTATGGCTGAACCGATGGCCAAGGGTCAGCGGTTCTGCAGTTTTTAAAAGATAACTGCCATATCCGAGCTTCGATATCTATATATATAATTTATTGTTTTAAAATGAAGTTTTTAGGTATGCCAGGTGTCGTATATAAATGTTAGACGCAGTCTATTATTGTTTTAGTTTTAAATTATTTTCACACGATTATATTTATTTCAGTCCACGAAAATACAAGATTAATTGCAGCTCAACTTCGCGATGCTGTAAGACATTTGGTGTACCGCGGAAGTCGAACTGCATTTTAATTTGAGTAAAGGATTTATTATAATAAGATTTTTTACCCGACTGCGTCAAAAGGGGGGAAAGTGTTTAAGCGTATATATGTACGTTTGTATATGTATGTATGAATGTCATTTCTTTAGCACGCGCTACAGCCCAAACGGCTTGACGGATTGTGACGTATGATATATCATTAGAATCATCTCAGTTTCCAGAATGATATAGGCTATATATATTATCAAATAAAAAAAAAAAAAAACAAAATACCCGACAGTCAATTTTAGCTTTAGCTGTCTGGTTTTTGTTTTACTAATATTTTTTGTTATATTTAATACTCATACTGTTATACATTAACCGTTTTTATACGTATTTTCTTTACGTATGGTCCCATTTAACATTGAATAAAAATTACCATCTTTAAGGGTGGGAAAATAGAGGATAAAATTTTGTAGGACTTAAACTAAAATCTTTATTATTGAGTTTATTTAGTTAATATCTATAAGTCAGATTTTTTTGTTAAAATTACAAAAGTATAATTTCAATAACATTGTGGGTCCCATAGATATGTACAAATGCATGAAAACCCAGAAACAACAATAATTCTAAATTCATTATTTATACATATCTTTCATGAAATATCTACTTGATGGAATGCACTGGAATTTGGCACACAGACACAGATCGTTCATAGCCTGGGTTAACACATGGGATACTGATTAACGTGGTAAGCCGCGGCAGTAAGCTAGTTAATTTCTTAAAATAATCCCTCCTTTACTCAAATTGTCTTAAAACTAGAAGATTTTTAACCTACAAGCCACTTTTATCACAAATATTTAATACTGTTAAATTTAAGATATAATTAAAACAATTATCAATTAATTTTTTCACATTTCAAGTAATCATCGTGCTTATTTTACCAAAAAACCTAATATAAATTAATTATTTCTTGAATATAACAAATTTCAGTTCTATGCTAACTTAACACTTTATTTGAGTATAATTTAATAATTTATTACATAATTTTAATTTAATAAATTATAATTAAATTGTAACTTAAATATTTAGATATACTTAA
>MOOZ01002577.1:15230-25695 GCA_002930495.1 Cecropterus lyciades
ATTTTGTTACATTTACGTTTTATTAAAGGATTCATGCGGTTTTAATAAATATACATTTTGTTATAACTACATAAAATTATAACGTCGTTTGCATTGTAATTTAAATTTAGTTTATGCATATTTGTAGAGACAAAAATTACAACAAAAAAAAAATAAGGTACGTGTGGGATTCGAAACCGGACTACTGGTGTAGAATTCATATTCTATACTACTGGGCCACCATTTGCTGTTTTAAAATATTATTATGCACATTTTGAGACAAGGCTTTACGTTACACTTCAGACACTGCGTCGTAGGCGAAACATGTTTGAACGAACTCATATTAACATTCTACTGTGACGCCTGCCACCCAATCCATCGATGTAATCGCTAAGGGCACATACACACAAGTAATATGAACACGTCCGCTTGAGGATCGCATATAATTCATCACTGCCGAGATTAACACACGAGCGACAGATGTTGCGATAAAGCTTTTTCGCCGAAGTTATGCTTATAGTTGCGCCAAAGTAGCTCAAATTGCTCGTATATGCTACCGGTTCATGAATTAATATAATACTAGATAACCCTTCAAGACGTCACTGAGTTAAACAGAAATGTAAATTATTATCACACACCGCGCGCGCAGACACCGCTCAAATTAAACGAGTGACACCCTCGCCTTGTTTACATATGCTTGTATGGAAAGAAAGGAATTCACTTTGATAACAATTTCGATCTGTAAATCATGTAATATGTGTGTAACATGTAAATGAATTGTATTGCTCGTATCTATAGTATAGTATATTTAGTATGAATTGTACAAAGTGTAAACTCCACCACTACGTACTTGTGCAGCGTGGTAGACTATGGACTTAACATGTAACGGAGTAACAATAAATCATATATTGATGATGTCGATGTTAATAGTGTGCTTTTAATTTTTTACATCATATGTCACTTGAATGTTCAGAAATTGGATGAAATGTTTCTAAGTGCCCATTTATATTATGCAAGATTCTTGCCTCTTTCATAGAATAATCTTGAAATATAATTGACTGACATTGTTTAAACAACTAAATAGCATTCTTCTTCTACTTAGATGCTATTCCTTGATTTTCTTTAGTCTTATCTTGTAAGATTCTGAAACTTGTATCATTTATATGGGCATTAAAGTATTATCCATCGTACAAAAATACAACTTTAAAATGAAAAGTGGACAAAGAACACACTAGGGTATATTTAACAAAATTCGACTTTTCATCCTCACTCACCCTTTATATCAAGAAAGTGGCAAAGCTGATTTTGATAAAACATGTCATGCTCTTGCATTTTGTACTTCACTTGGAAATATTCAATAATATTAGATTTTTCATCCCCACTTTCAGCCTCCATACCTAGTAAATGGATGAACCTATTTTGATAAAATATGTTTGAAAACCAGGGCCAGAAAATCGATTTAGCCGTGTTATTTTCTTTAGAAAATTAAAGAAAAAACCACAACCAAATCGTTTCACCTGCTTAGAAGCCACGGTTTCACAGACAGACAGATATAGCGGTTAAATTTATAACACTCCTCTTTTTGCATCGGGGGTTAATAAAATTGTATCATGTAAATTAGGCTTAATATGTACGTGAACTAAAACGCATGTACCTATGCAATCCATAAATTATTTCAAGACCTCTACTAGTTTTGTCGAAATTCTACTTTTCTCCTAAATTTTCTTTTCCGTTTTCTTTTATTATTTGGCTATTGCCGCCTGCCACTGTCTGCCGCATGAATTATGATGAGACATCCGACGGAAGGTTCAGGCGCTGAGCCGCGGAGTATTAAATTAGTTTACCGGAGAATATAAGAATCATAATTTAATAATGTTAGCTATTAAGAGTAAAATTAATGATATACATAGACACAATAGTATTTATACTTATACTTAATCTTCAATAATTTTGGCGCTCATTGATATTAGAACACTTTTTAGGAAGACAAGCATCAATTGTTTATCAGTATCAGGTATCACTATAGCTCATTTATACGTTTCAGAGGCAATACTCTTATTGTTGTATTTTGTTTGTGTATTTTCACTGACATTGTTATGACAATTAATAAAAATCAGCCAAGTGCGAGTCGGACTCGCGCACGGAGGGTTAGATAATCCTCCGTGCGCGATGGTTTTTGCCATTGTTTATAGATATAAACAATGGCAAAAATCACGTTTGTTGTATGGACCCCCCTCAAATATTTATTTTATTATATTTTTAATGTTTGTTGTATGCATTATTTGTGAAAATTTCAGCTGTCTAGCGATCACGGTTCATGAGATACAGCCTGGTGATAACAGAAGGGCCGACGGACAAAGGTGTCTTAGTAATATAGTTCAGTATTTACCCTTTAGGTACACTAAAAACTTAATCTACTATATCCATACAAAATTGCCGAAACGGCGCGCCGCAAAATCACAGTCTATCTTAGTACACCCACAATCGCATGGGTGCCACGATCGCGCTCGATCTGAATAGACACGGTATCATGCGCCACCGCACGCACTAATAAACGATCATCCAGTTACCATTGAATGAAACGCAAAACCAATCTTATCTGCTAAACAAATGTGGTTTTCATTCCATTTTTAACAGAAGAGAATATTAATTGTAACGAGCGAAGAAAATTTAGTACACAAAAAGAAAATATTAAACCCATATCTTTTCAATTTAATATGAGGTCTTAGGTTCCTTTCAATAATTTTGAGGCTATGAGAACAAAATATTGGTCTTCGTTTTCATAAACTTTGATGCTGCGAGAAAAATCTAATTCAATATTATTGGGAAAACGGCGAGCTCGTAACCAACTGTAAAAATATTTTACTGGCAACAAAAGACGTACGCTCCATTGAAACTGCCCCATAAGCTTTGGTCGTTCAAAGTTCAACCCATGAAACTTTAAGTAATGTTAGGAGGTTTTTATTTTGATAATTCCGAACGAATAATAATACCTCATTTACTCCGCCGCTCTTAAAATCGTTGAAATGGCTACAACACAAGTATCATATAACACGATTGACTTGAAGATCGCGTGCAGCCTCAATAGGCAACCATGCCATGAGCACCGTAAATAGACTACAGATCTACTTGGTAATCTCTGTTGAGAGCAGGTTTGTATTAAACCTACAATTGAAGGAAGTTGTAGGCACACCTTACTTGGCTGCTCCAATGTGTACTGTTAGAAGAAGAGTCATGGCCAGTCTTTAAAATGACTGTTAGAAATTGATAGATTTCTAGTACAGATTTCAGATAATACTGAAAATGACAAAGTGGGTAAAGTTGGTAAACTTTGCCGGCCCAGTATTGATTAGTAAGTTCACACCCTTTTTCATCATATTAAAGTAGCGCACATGCATGCAGTCCACCTGATGGTAAGTTTTTACTGCCGCCCATCTGTAAGCATCATCATGTCGAACAGAGGTTCTATACTAACTCGATCACAGATGCGTTGCTACTCCCGAGAACTGAGATGGTCATCTCATATATACATATGTGAGCCCGCAACCATATCCTACCAACGAAACGGAAGAACTGCTTCACGCTAAAAATACGTATAGCGGTGATACCTCCCTTCCGAGGGAGGACCTCGAACTACACTAGTTTTACTGCCTGGAAAATTAAGACCAATATGATTTTTCCCCTCATCTAGACTAGGTCACATTTAAATTACCGCTAAACCAGTAAAATTAAATTTAATATTTCTAAACAAATACGCATGTGTCACATAAGTCTTCGTAACTCGAGCGGATAAAGCCCGCGAAGTCCCCTAAAGTCCATTAAATAAATTAGGACGTAAACATCGTAGATAATAAATAAATCAGATAATATGTTTTCGTTCTATTATCATGAACATCATATGAGAGATTCAGACTACGATGTAAACTTGGCATGACTTTCTTAAGCAGTTCAAAATTATCAATTACTAAGATTACGTCCGTGTATCCGTCTGTCCGTCTGGCGGTCTGTTTGTCTGTTCATCCGTGCGTCTGTCCGTCTGTACGTGTGTCTGTCTGTCCGTCTGTCAGCCTTGTAAATTTCGCAGAGTTATGATAAAGTTTACTATAGCGTCCTTTGTACTAAACAAATTCTTATGCGATATGTTGTCGCCCTACTTGTTAGTGCGGCGACATCATTGTTTCTAAGCGATATACCTGCAGGTCACTCTATAATTACAGTTTACAGTGACTAGGTCAAAGCTTATTCCTCGGTTTATGGTTGATTTAACAACATGTAAATTTAATGCATTGGAAAGTAAAATATCTTTGTACCGTTAAATAGACGACAGTCATAGAGTAATACTGGGGCAACATAAATTGAAATATTGTGAGACACGGTAATCTAATGGCTAAAAACTAATCTTTGGGTACATCAAAGATTTGTTTTCATTGATTGATGAATTCTAATGAATAAAAATAATAGATTTTGCCTACCTTGCCGTGCTTTACACTGTCATATACAAAAATGAGAGTATATTAGCTCGGTAACGTGATTATATTTGTTACATGGCATTACCTTAGCATTCTGAAACAAGAAACTTAAAACTTTGGGTAGGTAAGTTTAAGTTTACAAATCGGCTTTTCTAAAGATTTCAGTCTGTTTTTGTGATTAGGTGAATCATAATTGAATTACTTTTATGAGATGTCTGGAACAATAAAGAAAATGTTTGACTATACATTTTAGCAGTCAGTTATATTTTATCTTATTTTGGTCTGGTTTCAGTGTAGTCAACCAGGCTGGGAAGGGAACTTTAATTCATTATTTAGATGCCTGTCATCCGATCTGTATAGTGGCTACTCTGCCACAATCATTTTATTCGTCCTCTGTAAATTTCTGTAATCACATCATTAGAGTTAAATATAACATTATTGTGTAAAGTACCTAGTAGCACCGCAGCCAGTAAGTGGTGGCGGTGCTAGACCGCGCTCGCTCGCTGCGGTGATGTCACTAATGAACCATAATTAACAGCCCGTGATCCCGGTAAGTGCTGACTAACATTACCGCTAACTGACACCGTTAACTAAATACTTTATAGCCTTTTCTACCTGTGGCAAAATGAAAACGTACTGCAAAACTTTTTGAATATTAATGTACTAGAGAAAAAAAATAGTGTAAACATTATACTACGTTGCTCAATTACTACGGTCAGGTTTTTAATTGAATTTTTGCCAATATTATTCTGAGACTGAAGACAAGCTGCTACATGGAAATGATGTTTGTTGAGCATAAAGACTGCATGTTAACTATTAAATGTGTTATCGAGTGTGTTAAAATGTTGTAATAAATAATGTATACAGAAGATTTTTACAATAGAACTTTACGCAGTAATAAAGGCTTATCTTTTTCATTAAATTGTTAACTTAAGAACTTGGGTTTGTTGACTTGGTTACAGTTACTTTTACCAAACAAAAAGCTTGTCATTGGTAGACATGCTCACCATATGCACGTCGTCACGCACGATGTCACGTATTATAAAAGAAAGAATATTGTAACTGGCACTTTGTAAGTGCTACTGTAACCTCCAAAAAGCATGTTAAATAACGACATTTCCAAGACATTTCACTTCAAGATAACGTGTCTAAGACTACTCAACGTCAGAAAATTAATCTTACTAATATTATGAAGGCGAAAGTTTTGTGAGTATGAAAAAAGTTTTATTAGATTTGGACGTAACTTGACACACAAATAGTTTATGACCTGGATTAAAACATCTGATACTCTTTATTTTATTTATGTAAGTGGGCGGAGCCGCAGCAAAATATTGGTCACAAGTAAAAATACATTTCCATTACAACCGCGGCGGCAGTAAATAGTGGAGAGAGAACTTTAACAAGGCTTTTTGATTATTAATAGGGATGCGTAGGAACGGTTAAAATCTAACTGCCATGAAAATAATACCCTATTTTGCATCGTTTTGTATCTCGACACGCTCTATCCTTTAATAAAGGTCTGAAATGACACGTAGTTTGAAGTTCTTTTATGTTGATGTTACTTTTTCAGCAGATATTATTGCACAATATGCATCACACAATTTTGAAAGTTTCGAAACACATAATTTTTACGTGCTCATACTCTGTTACCATGTTATCATGTGTCATGACATACAAGAACTATTTGTCACGAACGAGATGAAAAATTTGTTTTAAAGCTATTGATGTTTAAATTCGGTTACAGCATATATTTGGTGAGCAAAGTTATTATCATCAGAAGATAGCGCCTATATAGTTGAAACGAGTTAAATTTCATTTTGGTTAGACTGAAAACTAACCTATTCCTAACGTCATAAACTCCTATGTTCTGGTGCGAAGGGTACGATAAATATATACCTACTTCATATTCATATTGAAAAATGTGAAGTACCGCTTATTTACCTTACTTATTTATGAGCTTCATCTATCATATATATTGGCCCATTCCTGGCAGTTGCCACTTAAGATTAAATTTTTGTTTGCTACTTATATTTCTAAAAGAATATATGTATATACAGTTAGCATCCTCGAAAAAGACACTGACTAAATGGTTTGACACCGGTATCGTAGCAACAGCAAACAACATCCGCTAGTCTCAGCGCTCGCTGCGTGATATTGAACCACTGCGACCACTGGAGTTCAAAACGACCGCTAATTAGTACTCGCTCACAAGCGATTACAGTTTTAAAGGCGAAATAGAATCAGTTAGAATGCTCACCGCAAAGGACAAGGGGAAAAGCCCCAAAGGGGCATCGCGCTCGGAGGACTCCGGTTGCGTTCCATTGGAGATCCCGGAGTCCTCCACGCAGCGCTGAGGACGACCACCGGGGGGTTTTAGTGCGGTAAAAATCCCACATAATTTCTTTGAAGGTTTCCCCCTTGTGACAAAAAAAGGTGCCGTGGCGGTAGTTAATAAACATTTAAACAAGCTCAAAATTTGTCTTTTTGATATTAAACAGCTTTTGTGTATATTTTCCGAACACATATTTTTATCTCATCCAGAGTCCTTATTCGCTTCCTTCTCAAATTCAGGTCCAAAATCAGAGTTACCTCTGAAGTTTACGCTCAAATTAGTATAATGTATAATAAAGAAGAACATAGTTGCACTAATGCGTTATACATGTTTGCATTATTCAACAATAATTTTCGATAAATTTAACAAAAGCCTGTGTTGTACACCTGTTTGCATGATATCTAGGGCTATTTGTTTTATTCCAGTTCAGGTCGGAACAAGTTGGGGAACAAAGCGACCGCAGCTGATAAGCGGCAGGCGAGCTTCCAGCAATTAACAGGATCGTTCAGTGACGTCACGCTGAAATTAACTGTGAAGAGGTTAATTTCATAGTCTGTTTCACGTAAGAGAAGTTTCACGGAATTCACTCATCAAAGGCAAACGTAGAGCCCATTAATATATAGCCTTTTGAATGTGGAACCTCACACAAAGCTAATGTAACATCGGTAAACGTATTAATAATGTTCTAGCATGAGATTAACTAACAAATTACAGAATCATGATCGATAAAATACACACGTATATATAATACCTGAGCGGAGATTCAGAAATACATGAGTGGGATTAAAATTTAACTAAATGCTTACAAAACAAGTACCTTCATTGAAAGAGCTACTACGGAGCATGTGCATAATATATATCTTACTTTATAATACTGAAAGAGTGAATTGATGTGTAAATGTCAGTTGATAAGCGAGAAATTCCCTGTTGCGTAATCTCCACACATGTTCGCGAGGAGCGACGTCACGCCGCTTCATATATTCACTTTTATCGGATGTTACACGTACGATATTCGTCCGTTGAGCTTTTCCTTTATGGGTGATTACGTAACCGCCGCCAGAACTGCTAAGTAAAAGGCTTTATGACTACCAACGAGATTATGAGCTCATATTTTTAGGACACTTCAATTTAAGGTAGTACTCTACGTGGATCAAGTATTTCAGTTTTGTAACAGTCGTATAATGTTGCTGGTTTATTTTCGAAAAGAGTGTTAAATATTCTACAATTAGTATTTACCAAGTGGTATAACCAGTGTAGTTCGACCGGGGAGGTACGAGTACCACCGCCACACCTATTTATAGCGTGAAGCAGTACTTGCGTTTCGGTGGAAGGCTGTGGTTGGCGGCTTACTAGTATTAGAGGCGATCATTTAGACCCCGAAAGTAGCATCCTGATCGACTTCAGATATAACACCTAATCCATATGAAGTTGCTTACAGAAGTCCGCTGGTGGCAGTGAACACTCAGCATCAGGTGGACTAAATGCTCGTTTGCTACTTAAATCTGATAAAAAAAGAGTATCAAATTAGTATTCAAAGACAGTAAATCGCCTGTGATCGATTTTAGGTCTTAGGTATATTTATTGTGCTAGGCTATACGTAGATGTACGTGGACGGCAGGGATCACTTAGCACCAGACACGGTAAGCATATGAATCAACAATTATGGCACCAAAAATAACTATACTTAAAAAACGAGATCTCGTTCATTAGGAACTTAATTTTCTTTCTTCTTTGTGTTATTTATTATAATTTCAATAAACTTAAAATAAAATAAATAAAAAGAAAAATAAACAAAAAATAAAAAACTAATAAAAATTGCAAGGCCTACTTTTACATTTTTTTGCGGCAGTAACAACACATTTTTTTCGAGCACTCCAAACAAATTGGTACTTTACACAAGAAACATAGGTAGGCTGTTTTGCGTTTCTTTTTTGGATCACACGTGAAACATGTTTTACGAACATCAAGTTTTTCGGCATCGGCAGAAGTGCTTGGTAAAACTTCCTTAATCTGCAAAATACGACGAATAGATTGCTTGATGTCCTTCGGAACGTGATCATTTTTTTCGCGACGTTCCATATGCGGTTTTGTAAGCTGTTCAGCCAACTTCTTTATGAATTTAAATCTACTTTTAGTCTTCTGTGATTGGTTACTGCAGCTGATGAAATAAGTATTCGAAGCAGAGATGTCTAACATCCTGTAAAATATAGTCAAAGGTCATCTTCGCGTCCGACGAGAAATGGAATAGTTTGAGCACCTTTGATGAAGTAAATCGACTCCGATTTTCGTTTGGTTGTAATACAATATCACCTCAGGTTTTTTTGTACTTTGGTCAACACTCGCGGTATGATGCATGCTTGAAATCAAAACAACTGCTTTGTTTTTCTTTGGCACGAAAGATGACAAGGTTATATCTTTGGTAAATCCAAACACGGAAGATTCTATTGATCGTTGTTTAGATGGTTTGAACTTGAACGGTATTTCGTGTTTGTTTTTTTTAAGAGTACCCACAAAACTAAGACGCCTCTCTTTTAAATAATTGACTAGTTCTACCGAAGAAAACCAATTATCAGCGGTGGAATTCCTTTAAGAATTTTCGATTGACACTACAAACTAGAACCGCTTGAGTTGGTTTTGATAAACGCTTTAGTTCTTGAGGCAAATTTTGCCCATCAGAATCTTTGCCGAGGTATATATAGGCATTGACTAGGTAGCCGTTTCTTGCATCTGTAATGCACATAATTTTTAGCCCATATTTTGCGGGCTTTTTTGGCCTATACATTTTGAATTTACAGCGACCGCGAAAGCTCATTTACACAGGCACAAGTTCCGATCGAGTAAACTTCTTGACAATTATGTTTAAAAGACTGAAAAAGTTCTGAAATAGGAGCAGAGACATCGGCTTCACGACGTTGCTCTTTAGTTTCTGCATCATTAAATCGAATAGTATTTAGTAAAATTTTTAGCCTGTTTTCACTCAATATGCAACGGTAAATTTCTCTTTCAGTGCCATCATAGCTGTACCACGAAGTATAATGTTCGTGATTTTCTTTGAAAATTGCCGAGTAAAACAGTAACCTAATGAATGCTTTTAGCTCTGTAAGGTTCAAGTCTTGAACACAAGCCTGATTTTTGTGGCGTACAATGCCAAAAAATATTTTTCTACTTATAAATTCTATAAAAGTACGAGTACGATAATATTCCACTCTTTATAATTGACGACCCGCGTGGCGGAGTGGTCACAGCACTGGTCTGCCACGCAGAGGGTCCCGGGTTCGATCCCCGGCCAGACAGACATCTGAATGATGAGTTTAGATTTCTGTTCTGGGTCTGGGTGTTCGTGTATCGTCTTTGTGTGTCCATGGCACCCACGACACAGGAGAAAATCCTACTGTGGGGCTATGAGTGTAGAAAGCGTTTATAATTATGTAAGTATGAGTGTCCTCTAGCTTCTCTATTGAACGGAGACACTATTGTTATTACTACAGAATACAGATGAGATATAAATGTACGTAATAGGTCGTTATCCCTTTAATATTATGTTAACCAATGTCGGTGTAAACTAACCCTGCCGCCTCCCACAGACCGGATCGCTCGATACATACCTATTACTGAGAGATTAAGAGAGATTACTTAATGTTAATACTGTTTTATGTTGATTTAATTAATTATACGTTGCGTCTTT
>MOOZ01002577.1:29734-42539 GCA_002930495.1 Cecropterus lyciades
AAAACAGTAACCCAATGAATGCTTTAAGCTCTGTAAGGTCCAAGTCTTGAACACAAGCATGATTTTTGTAGTTCGATCTAATTCGTCTTATTTTTTCATTAGTGGGTAGTACAATTTTATCAAGCATCTCGTCCGTAAATAAGAGACCCCATATATCAAGTGGTGTGGTAGCATTATTGAGAATACTACGAAAAGCTGGTTTTATACCCGACGTTTGCTGTACAATATTATGCTGGGGTGTCCTTGAACGAGTAACATGCGGCACAGATGACCAGCTAAAACGATTACTGCCAAAATAGTTTTTCTTTCTTAGCCTATATCTAGAGTGCAAGTGCGATAGCGGAATATCATCGTCCGACGAGTCGCTTTCTTCCGGAGACCTGTATGGAGATTGTGACTTTGAATAGGCTATTGGTTCCGGAATGCTACTTTGATCGTCGTCACCCTCAATTTCAGACTCAGATTGACAATCTTCGATCAACACTTACATCAAGTTCGACGTCGCTGCAATCCTCGCCAGAAATATCTTCTTCATCCGAGATTTCTTGCTGAAGCCATCTTTCGATATTTTCGTCATTTTCGTTCATTTTCACGCTAAAACAGTAAAAGTAAATAAACACAAAAAAAATCACACAACCACCTACGTGCGGTTACGGAGACCGCTGGCGAAATATTTTTATAAAAAAATTGAATTTGAAAAATCGTTGCGGTCTCTGAGACCGCTGGTACGTGGTAAAGGTAAAAACAATTTCCAAGTTTCGTCGTGCTTATTAAAAGTCAATTTGATGAAGGCTCCCAACTTAACGTTCTCGATTTCAATTGGATAAACTTTTGCAGATGCTATGAATAAGTCAGTAAAATTTCATGTACTTGCATATAATTTGTATTTTACAATTCACATATCTTGAGATAATATCATCATGAAATTATTTTAATTAAATTCACTTATCAACCAAAATTTGATAGCGATATCAGTCTATAACTATGTAGTCGTTATAGACTGAATAACTATTAATTGATGTTTAGTATTTGCGTTTCGGTAGAAGAGTGAGGTCGCTGGCTCATTTTTATATTAGGGGACCATCTTAGGCCTTGGAAGTAGAGACATTAAAATGCGTCATTTGTAGTAGATTTCAGATATATGCCCTTAGGAATCGATGTTTTAAAAACGGTGAAATACGTATTTTATAAATTGGCGGACTTTCAAACACACTTCAACCCTTATTTTACACCCTTTGGGGTTGATTTTTCGAAAACGGTTAAAATTGTATTGTATTCCATTATTTCTACCCAGTAAGCCAAATAAGTTTAAATAAGTTCAAACTAAGTTTCGTAGGGCTTTTTTCAGAATTCTCGGACTTTCATACAGACTTTCAACTCCTATTGACCTCAAATAAAACAAAACTTTTCTCATGTGATGCCTTGCTGAGTTATCTGTGACTTTCTTAAGACTACAGTGTGCAGTTCGGATACTATTTAACAATTATGAAAACTTGTACCGGTTCTGAAATTTTAGAAAAATATTTTGTGGCATACAATGTCAAAAAATATTTTTCTACTTATTAAATTCTATAAAAGTACGATAATATTCCAATCTTTATAATTATGTAAGTATGAGTGTCCTCTAGCTTCTCTATTGAACGGAGACACGATTGTTATTACTATAGAATACAGATGAGATATAAATGTACGTAATAGGTCGTTATCCCTTTAATATTATGTTAACCAATGTCGGTGTAAACTAACCCTGCCGCCTCCCGCAGACCGGATCGCTCGATACATACCTATTACTGAGAGATTAAGAGAGATTACTTAATGTTAATACTGTTTTATGTTGATTTAATTAATTATACGTTGCGTCTTTTAAATGTAATGGGTATTAAATAGCGATGAGCTAAGTAGCACTCTTTACAACTTCTTTTCTTTTATAGTATCGAAGTAGCAAACGAGCATGCAGCCCACCCGATGGTAAGTGGCCACTGCTACCCATGGATATCTGTAAGCGACCCTATGTAAGATTAAACTCTCACCTAAGGTTAGCCACAAATGCGTTGCTACCCCTGAGGACTAAGATGGAATGAGTCGGAAAAGTATGTCTCCCTTACCACACCCTTCAGACCAGAACACAACAGCGCATAACACTGTTGTTATTAGGCAGAAATAGATGTGGCGGTGGTGCTTCCAGAGTTGAACCACTCACAAGTCTACCACCTTCAACTGGTACTTACTTACTCAAAAAAAAGCAACCGTCTACTCTAAATGCAACTAGAGTCAACTCGGTGTCCAGAATCCCGTGTAGCGTAAATTGGCCGAGTGAGACCAAGTTCATCAAAAAGTAACTCGAGTTAAGTCGTTCAGCGTGTTACTCGAGTAAATTACTCGAGTTGCCCATTTCTAGTATTATTCAACTAAACGCGAATTTTGACATGTTCAAAACGTACATTTGCACCTCTTAATTTTTTTACAAGACACATAATTGTTGTTTATCGCTCATACTATATCGGTAGACGTTATTTGACAGTTACACAATCTTTATTCATTCGTGGTATTTTTTAAAATACGAGTAGTATTCAATATTTTTGTTTTTAACGTTAGAATTACGTACTTAGCAAAAAAAAAAACTTAGCACATTTTTTAGTAAATAATAAATGTTTGCTGTCGATAATCTGATATCGGCTACCTACCTATTGACGCACGGTATATTCAGCGTATGAATATGATAAGTTTTCTTTTGGATTTCCTTACTAACGATCGTTTTCTAGACTCGCTGGTAATGATGACTATCATTCGTGAATATAGGTACAGTTGACTACATAAAATTAGAGAAGATTTATTACAGAAATGTAGAGACTTAATTTTGCAAAATATGTTACGTGAAATTAGATGGTCAAAGATTTCGGTTGGTCGTAGCAACTGCAAAAATATACTCCACGTCTGAATATGAGCTGATCTCTTTAATGTGTTTCTTTAATGTATGCCTTCAACTAATTTTTTTATTGATGTAATGGTCGCAGACATTTTTGGCTTATAAAAGCCACAAATTTATAATTCTCATGTCATTCTTGCCTATAATTGGGTTTCACGTCAGACCTGTTCTTTAAAAGTTTAATTATAAAATGTATTGTGAGTGTTTGCTGTTGGCAGGTAAATAATAAATAAATTCATGTAGTTTTGGACCATTTTCTACAGCCGTGGTTTAAATTATATTATCAAAAGCCTACTCTAAATAAACGCACAGGTATGAATACCATTGATACCATTCTCCAGATGCAATTTAGCTTAAAGGTAGAATAGATGTGTCATATCAAATTTGTAGTGAACTGTACATACAAAGCGTTAGCTATATCAGCTATTGAAGAGAGTTCATGTTGCTGATATGGGTCGTTTGATTGATTGTTTGCGGAAAGGGGTATCAGGCTCAGAACTTCCATTAGGTGTAGAATATTCGTACCATCTCTACCTACGTTTTATAATTTCAATCAGAATATAACCTATAATTTGGAGTAATAATAATATCTTATGTACACGAGGCATTCCAACTTAGTACTCTAAATTAGAGTTTTAAATCTATTAGAGAGTTAAGATTGACATTCTAATCTTATCGTATTTTTTTTAGTATGTTCTAACATGTAATATTAATTATATTTTTTTATATATTTACTTGTATCTTATTAATTGCAAACTGTTTTTATTTTTTTGTTTTGTTTTTAGTATGTTAGCGCTATATATTATTTACTATCGTTTGCACCTGTAATTGAGATGACACTCAGACTTAATTTCAATTATTTGTATCAATTATTGTAATATTAGTATTCATTTTGTTGGTGTAACTTAAATAAATAAATAAATAAATAAAATAATCCGCATTCGTAAACAACGTGTCAAAAGGGGGGTAATGTTCGAGCGTATGTATGTATGTTTGTAAGTTTGTAAATGTCCATTTCTTTGGCACGCGCAACAGCCTAAAGAGCATGACCAATTGTGACATATGACATATCATTGAAATCGTTTCAGTTGCCAGAGTGACATAGGCTTAATGATGAAAAACTAACAATGCCCGCGATGTCACCCGCATTAAAAAAAAATGTAACATGAAATAAATATAACCGAAGTTTTATATCTGCAGCAAATTTAACTAAATAACATTCATGTGAAAAGACTAAAAATCTTTATTTAAATTGTAATATCGAAAATACACGAAGGGACTACCACTCCTCCCCCGAAACTTTTAGTACTTACCTAATACTTAAATAACCTACTTCCGATACGTTAAATTTCTATTTTACTCCCTTTAAATATTCAGTACCAGGATAGAACACAATATTACTGATACAAACCAAAACTGATCTGTGCTGCTGTTGCCAAGCATTTTTTCAGGTTAAAAGTAGCGTATATGTTATTCCAGACTATAATCTATCTCTGTGAGAAATTTCAACAAGATCCGTTAGGCAGTTTTGACGTGATCGAGTATCAAAAATCCATCCATCCATCCACACAAACTTTCCCTTTCATAATATAAACGCTTAAACGCTTTCTACGCTCATAACCCCACAGTAGGATTTTCTCCTGTGTCGTGGGTGCCATGGATACACTAAGACGAATACACAAACACCCAAACCCAGAACAGAAAACTAAACTCATCATTCAGATGTCTGTCTGGCCGGGAATCGAACCCACTGCGTATCAGACCGGTATGGTGACCACTCAGCCACGCGGGTCGTCAAAATATATAATATAAGTTAGATATTAAGAAGTAAATTTTTTGTTGTACTTTCTTGAGCTAGATCAACAACGACATGCATAGCTCTTACATTAACATGTTACTTACAGTTGCTCATGGATAATGTCAGCTTTATTCATCCCTTATATTTGTGTTTTCGTGACAGTTATAGCAAAATTCGCTCATTTATACTAATTTAAAGCTTAAATCGTTACTGCGATTCGGGATACACATAGCGTCATCTGTTATCATTATAAAACTACACACCAAGTAAATCTATAATCTTTTGAACATAGTCGTTCGGGACCACATCCATTAGTTCCAGTGATGTAGAAATTAAAATATATAATAGAAATTAAAATCATTAATACTGACAGCATTACCTGGACCAAAATATTGCCAACAACAAATATCCCACTACCCTTTTTGCGAAAATAGGACAGTTCTGTCACCGATACGACAGCCTTTTTGTTTAAGGATAAAGGAGGCATCAGAATGCGAGCGTCATCGTGAAGCAACGGAACTGGAAATGTGTCATGTTAGGTCAACGAAGTGCCGACACTAAAGTATTTCTTCTCGTATGTATTGGACGATGGTGTAATTGGCATTTTACAAGCAATTCAGGGTCCCATGCTGTATATGTACTGATGGTTATAATAATTTATTGACATAAACTTAGTGCAGTTCAGTAAATTTTACTTCTAAGGGGCAATGGCCTTGAAAATAATGGGCAACATTGAAAATTTAAAGGCAAGTTTAGTTGATTCCACTGAAGGGAGTTTTGATTGGTTTGAAACTAGTCAAAAAAGCCACTTACTTATAGCCTTATGAAAGTTAGAGTGACCTTATAAGAAAGGTACAAAATATTTCATATAGGTTTAGACTTAAGTGTCTGGAATGCTTTACTTCCTGAAAGTAATTTTTGATTTACTTCCTGAAAGTGAGCCGGAGAGGCATCCACTCACCAATTTACTTTTCCTTGAATTTAACAGTGAATATGTTGAACAAAAACAAGAAACGCCCACGAGCTGAATATAAAATAGACCTCCAATTGACGGCCGAGGCCTGGGTTCAAACGTTACATCATGTTAAAGAGGAATTGTGAAGGTAAACATAAAGTAAGTTCCTGTTTGGTGAAGGCTACATTCACTTTGCTACTTTTGTGCGTGATAGGAATGGTTTGATGTTTTACATAAAAGTTGTGTTTTTACTGTTAGTTAGCTAGTATAGTTTCTTAAAACCGGCCTTTTGTACATTTATGTAACGAGATGAGGGTGATGTGTATGAATGGAATGTATCAATTAAATTTTCATCAAAGCGATGTTTATAAATCATGAAATAATATTAAATTTTCATTTTCATTTTTATGTATTTATTTCATTTAAGTTCTTTTTAATTGTAATAAATAAAATTGTTCTTAAATTATTCTTATTCTATATCTACTTTAAATTGTAATGTTATTTTAATTATATTTTATTTTATTACAGCGTCAATTCTGTCAATGCCATGTTCACCTGTAATTGTACCTGTAAACTTTTGCGATGTAATTTACATAAGCGTATGCTGTATGACAATTAAATTATGTTATAATATTACCCTTTTCCTTAACAAATAATCCGTGTTATATAACTCCGTCCTTTTTTTTTGAACATTTGAACTGGCGAGATAAGCTGTAGTGTATTTACGTAAAAAGACTTAAACAAAAAAAAATCTTGGAATAAAATGTAATTTTCTACCTAATATAACAAAGACAGCAATTCAATTTCAGCGTCCTGTCCTTTATAGATTAGAATTCTAGGTATGCCTCTGAGTATCTAAGTTAAATGTTTATATGTAACGTTTATATCGTATTTATCAGATGTCCCAGATTTCTATCCAGTGTGGATGATTATTGTAAAATTGACACGTGTTTATCAACCAAGTATTTTCTCAAATATAAAGTTTTATAGTTTTATTACTTTTATTGTTTAGAGGAGAGATCTGAGGTATAAAGTAATGAGAGTAGTTTTTTGTAGAAATGGTGTTTAAAAAATTAAATATAAATTTCATTTTATTATGTTTAAGTAATTAAGGTGACGAGTACCGTGTGATATCGATCGTAAATAGCTATTCACTAAAGTAACTAAAGAACGAAATCCATGAGATGGGCACCAACGTCTTCCTATATAACATCAATACCCACTGCCATGTCATGCGAAAGCCATATTATTGGAAACATATACTATCGACAATTGATTCCATCAGGCGAGGGCAACATCCAGTAGTGCACTTCCATGAACGTAATAATTTTCTAAATAGTCTCCTACTTACTAATAGACGCCTAAAAGTCTTGACATTGTCGTCTCTTTATATTATAGAATATTCAATTTTTATAAAATCAAATCTAGAGCACTTTGAATTTTCGACGTGGGAACGGCATAAATAAAAGGGCAGCTGAAAATGAACAAGACCCATTTATACAAACAAAGTTATATTTGTAAAGTTATATAAAATAATGTACCCTTACACATACGAGTTATGACTAAAATAGATATTTTCAAAGATAAGCTCACTTTTCTACTTGTAGAAAATTGTTATAACAAGATTGATGAATTTTTTTAATGACAAATCTTTAACAAATCTTAAGTGCTGATTTATCAATATAAATAAAATGAATAATTTCTAAATAAGTCCGATTATTGAATGCTAAATTGATCTGTATAGTATATTCACATTAGTTTAATTTGTTGCTTAATTAGGTATTATCAATTTTATGGTATTGTTGACAAATTAATTATAACTTGTTGCCCTTCGCAGCGGTCGAAATTCGACCGTAATTAAACTTATTTTTTTTGTACTATAAAGTTTTTATACATATTTTCTCTGTACATTAATTTTAAAATGTCATTATACAGAATGAGATTTAATTCAATAAGGTGCATTTAAAAGCAATAACGCGTTATTTGACATGCACATCTAACATTTAGGACAATGTCAGCAACAAAGTCAGCGTGTAACAAATACGTATACGTGTATTTGTGTGTGTCAAATGCATGACAGTGTGTGTAATGTTTTATTTTTTAATTTAATGTACTTTATAAGCAATATTATTGAAAAATATTAGCGTTCTGCACTCCTCCTACATATAAACTATAAGTGTGCCAAACTTCATATTCCTCTGTCCGCGCAATTTTTGTAAAAAGGGGACCAAAATTTTTGCTTCACGTATTAATATAATGATATTATTGACATGCATGCATACAAACTTATTGTACGCCCAGTGTGTATATATGTATGTACAGAAAATATTATCTTAGATAATATTTTCTGTACCTACTTAAAATATAAACCTGTTCTGTACCTATGTTCTAAAATAAATATATTATGAATTATAAATTATAAATACCATAATTATGTAATATTGTAGGTACCTAAGACAAAGTTAAGACAACAAGAGACGAGTTTAGCCGCGTCATAAAGCAACGCTGTATAATTACAAAGTCCTCCAATTACAGACATTGGCCCACCGCGGCTCATAAAAAAGTTGTTTACCTCACAATATGACCCGGAAAATAAAACCCGTAAATAAAATACCATTTGAGCAATGAAAAACCCTAAGTTCAATAAATTCAAACTATTGAAATGTTCTCTAACGAATGAATTCAATCAATCAAAAACACTACGCGCTACAGAGTTCAATTTTCGGCTCTCTTTACCTCGTTAGAAATAGATTGACGGTAAACAAATTGATTAGTTTCTAACGAAATTCAGAATTGCCTTCCACATAAAAGAAAGTATGTGTTTTCAAGTGACTCTACAACAATTATAACTACGGGAGCTACGAGTGTTAGATAATCGTGACAAAAACAATGTGCCTTCAGAAGTGATGATACAATATTTTATATTAACGACAAGAGTATCCTCATGTGACCTATATGTATTTGTATAAATAATTGTATTGAATATAAAAGAAATAAATGGCAGAATGGTACTAGAAAATACTTGACGGAGCTCGTAAAACTAACTCTTCAGCGTCACTTTGACCTCACACAAATTAAACTTTGGGGTGTATTGGCGACGTAACTGCGTCGTAAACCAGTACTGTATAATTGTATAGTTTTGCCCAAATCACCCACATTGCCTCAACGTGGCACATAAACATGTTATCCGTCCTAAGGTTCAGCCAATACGGCTCATACGCGACACCATGCTACGACTCGATAAATAACGTTTTGTATCGACCGAGTGCGAAACCCTTGCGACTTTGCGTATCATTTTAATCATTTAGGAATAATCCTTCATATAATTTCTTAAAGTTTGCCTATGTTTTAAGAGTTATGATATGATTTATATATAAAACATAAACGCTTTCTACACTCATAGCCTTAGGATTTTTTCCTGTGTCGTGGGTGCCATGGACACACAAAGACGAATACACGTACACCCAGACCCAGAACAGAAATCTAAACTCATCATTCAGACGTCTATTTGGCCGGGAATCGAACCCGGGACCTAACGCGTGTCAGACCTGTATGATGACCGCTCCGCCATACGGGTCGTCGAATTATAAATAAATTTTGAAAATTATTTATTCATTGTATACGCTTACTGTATAATGGGGACTTAAATCATAGTGATATTCTGTACTACTCAACTCATGGCATATGATGTAAATATTGCCAAGAATTTAAATATAACATACAATTGAATAATATGGATATTAGCGTTACAAGTCGCAAGTTTGTCAAGCACTTATAATATTCACCCAAACTTCAGCCTTCAGAATAAATAAACATTGATTGCTCGTGGACGCTGTATGAGAAGAATCAGACTATTGTAACTAAGCATTTCTCTTTATATATTATTATTACATTCATTCTTTGTGGTGAATGTAATAATATAACAATATTATATGTCGACTTGTCTATAAATACAGCCTTATTTTTGTGTTTTTTTTGGGTAAATAGTAGAAATGAGACGTAATTTTTCTGCTATCGTATTATTTTCTGTTAGTTTTTGGGGCAGACGATGGGGATAATGGCACACGTTGTGTACTACTCAATGTTTTCTGTAATGTTTTGGAATTGGGAAGCATTTTCTTTTCTTTACAAAATACTTTTGTACTTCCATGAGGAAAGAGTTAGGCAAATATAATACAACAGAATTAACATAAAATGGAGTGACAATGAATATGCATTTTTTAGGGTTCCGTAGCCAAATGGCAAAAATCGGAACCCTTATAGATTCGTCATGTCTGTCTGTCCCGGCTCCCCATGCATGGAACTGGAACTCAAAAAAAAAACATTTTTCTCAAAGTCGATTGTTTGAAAGATATGTCCTTTCAAAGCGGTAAAATGTGTCCCCCTCTCTAACTTTTAAACTAAGAGAGTGAAAAATATGTACAAAACATAAATTGTAGATGTCAAGGAAAAATTTCAACGAAAATTGGTTCGAACAAGATACGGTTTACAGTTTTGGAATATAGCACTTTTTCAAAAACCGAAAAACGTAACTTTGTAATTCACACAGACACTATGAAAAAAAAACTTATGTTGGTAGTTGGAAAACTGTTCAACTTAATTTAACGATAACTCTATGGAACCCTTCGCCTGCGAGTTCGACTCGCACTTGGCCGCATTTTTTAAAATTATTATACTAAAACCTTTACAAAGCGAACACTGACGGCATTAAATGTATTTTACTTTAAATTCATATGAAGTCGACGTCATTCGTTCCTAAAACCTATAAGTATGAATCGTTTTTAAATGTAATATTTCTAAAGCGATTATATAAGCATTATAGAATAAATTTAGAATAGTATTATTAACTCTAGTACATATGAAACATTACTAACATTACTGAAGTTAATAAGATCAAAGAATAAAAATATAAAGGTAAAAACCTAAATAAACCTTTAAATGACAAAGGCTATTACATTATTATTCACCTTTAGGCAGGCTATTTACCTTTAAATTAGCTCCGATAAAAAAAAGCGGAGCGTTCACATGCCCACACTAACTGCACTTAATCTACGCGAGTTTATGTCCTCCGGAGCTTACCAGGATTAGTCACAGCTTCAGGGAGAAATAAGGATATCATATTTCATACACTATAATGTTCTATAGTCAGTAGAGGATATTACAAAGAAGATGTTATACTCTTTAGAACAAGTTTGGATGAAATATATTTCATTTTAAAATCTAAATTTACACCTCCATCCTATGATAAGACTAAGAAGTTAAACAGCTGGTTATTGAACATTCCCATTATTTTACTCACATTACATACACAACTTCAATTTGTATTTTTTCTAACTTTGTTGTCAAGGGGAACTTTCTTTGCGATCCCATACTTTTCGTCAAATATTTGTCTTTCATTTATGGGAATTTCAAGGTATTCTTCAATAACTTTTTTACATAGAAAAGTTATTACTTTTCTAATCTAATCTAATTTCTAACAATATTACCACACAGAACTCACAAACTTTATAAAATAAATATACCAGACAATCATAAATATTATTTTTACATTTATCATATACATATATAGACAGCATATTGGAGTGGGGTGGTGGGGCAAAGAGCGAGGGTAGTAGGATAAGGAATAATCACAGAACTGGTCTACTAGAAATGACAACTAGACCTGTATCCATACATTAAGAGTTGTAGAGAACTATGTGTTCTGACTGCGGCGTCATCGCCACCAAAGCAATAATTTTTCGCCTAGTAGTAGGAATTTTTGTTTTATTGTTTTACAATATGTGGGACGATTTATAATGCGTTTCAAGGTGGTAGAGCCAGTGTAGTTCGACCGGGAAGGTACCACCGCTACAACTATTGCTAGCTTACAATGAAATGCTTCTTGCATTTCATTGTAAGCTATGGCAATATTGTAATACGCTTTATATTATGAGAATCTTTATATAATAACGTTTTTGCTTTATTAAAATGAACTTGTTATTAGGAATGAAATTAGTATTTGTAATATTAATCTTCTTGAACAATATTTCTTTTCCATTTTGAAAAGTTATATTTTCACTCGAATGACAATCAAAGATTTTTATACTACCAACATATTAAAATACAACGCAACCTTTTATACTATGAGACTAAGTTAACACATTTTACTTATTATTGCTAAAATCACAGCTCTATATAATATAGCGATAAGATCAACCCAATAAAGATTTTTGCGATTTTAGTAGTTTCATTTTTCTTAAATTCATCAGAAGCGAATAAAATTAGATCTCCATTGGTTGCGTTTGCTAATCCCGTTAAAAGGTGGTAGAACTCTTTGTGGTTCGACTCCGGAAGCACCACCGCCACAACTATTTCTGCCTTATAATAGCAATGTTAAGCACTTCTGTGTTCTGGTGTGAAGGGTGTGGTAAGGGAGACATACTTTTCCGAGGCATTCAATCTTAGTCCTCAGGGGTAGTAACGCATCTGTGACTAACCTTAGGTGAGACTTTGATCTTACCTAGAGTTGATTACACATGTCCATGGGCGGCAGTAGCCACTTACCATCAGGTGGGCCGCCTGCTCGTTTGCTACTTCAATACTACAAAAAAAAAATCGCTATAACCTCATATCCAATATCTATATGATTTATACGTCTAATCTGTCACACTAGTAACTCATTTTGAATGGAGCGCACGAGGCGAACTTCAAATAGGATAGTCTCCCCTCGCGGGTATTCCTGGCAGTTGGTGCAGAACACTATGTATCCATTACATTGTTTCAAGCGTTGCTGACTTTCAAATGTGTCTTAGTTAATTTTTTAATATGGTGTTAAGTGGGAATATAAGCACAAGAAGTCTAAAATATATTTTAAATTAGTTCTTACTAGTCCATATGAACCCTTAAAATAAATTAGAAAAATGTATTACCGTCGAGTTTTCCAGTATTGCAACCCGTACAGGCTGATTGAATATTACTCATAAAATGATACGTTTATGATTGGCCTATTATTAGCATCCGGAATTAACTGCAAAGGATATTCGAGTAAGCCATATTACATAGCACGACCACAGAGCAGAGCTCCCCAGAGGTTGCATCATGTATAATGTAAGCCACAGCTGCGCACCGCTACGAATGCCAATTGAAT
>MOOZ01002588.1:68063-78945 GCA_002930495.1 Cecropterus lyciades
TCTGGGTCTGGGTGTTTGTGTATACGTCTTTGTGTGTCCATGGCACCCACGACACAGGAGAAAATCCTACTGTGGGGCTATGAGTGTAGAAAGCGTTTATTATTATGTTTATTATGTTTTATGTTATTCAGTTGTAGGTCATATTTTTGCCACCCTGAGGACTAAGATGGAATGCCTCGAAAAAGTATGTCTCTCTATATCTATGATCATTCCTTATGAATGGATATTAAAGAATAACCTGTTGTAATAAAACTAGACTAATAATCCCTGTTAACATAGCAAAGAAAAGATGCAATTTAAAACGGGTAGATCTTATTAAAAGATATTGCGGTCGGCATTATATCATGGTTACTCTAATGAATTATGAACGAGATCTTCTGGAATGGGTTTAAAAATAATTTAATAATTGATTTATGTGATATGTATTCATAGTTTTTTTTTATCAGGCTGAAGAGTAAACGAGCATGCAGACCACCTGATGGTAAGTGGGTACTACCGCCCATGGACATCTGTAAGCAAATTCATATACAACAGGGGTTCTATCTGAAGTCAATCACAGATGGGTTGCTCCCGTGCACTGAGATGGTCGCCTCATATATAAGTGAGCCGGCAACCACACCTTTGCACCGAAACGCAAGAACTGCTTCTCGCTAGAAATAGGTGTGGCGGTGGTACTTCCGGTCGAACTACACTGGTTCTACCACTTGTTAACGTTATTTCGTTTTCTACTTTGATGATAAAATACGTGGTTTGACAGTAAAAACGTTAATACCTTTCTAACTAATAATAGCAGTTTTCAGTTCTGCTGTGATTATTTAATTTATGTATACCTACACATTGAATGTCACTAAACTTTCACGAAATATTTTTATTGTTTCCACACGGGGGTATCAATTTAAATATCGGGTACATTATAGCATCAAGACTATAAATAATATAATAATTTATAAATAAATAGCGTTGTAGCATCGCGATTTAATACAGTAAATCTAAAATCTTCCCGACGACTCTAAGTGATAAATGCCGGCCATGGACACCCTTCCCGACTCCATATAGAACAGGTATTGCCACTCCGATGGACTAAGATGATCGCCACATATGCTAGTCAGCCGGCTTAAACACCATTCTAGCACAAAGCTTCACGCTAGAAATCGGTATGGTGGAAATCTCGTTCTACAACCAAAAATCAACCCAACTTTATAAAAATGTAGGTAAGAAGTTGAACTGTTTGGTATAAATAGAGTGAATAAGAACTTTTGTATGAATATATTCGAGGATAAATGAAGAAATGAATAATTCAACGGCGTTACAGTAACGAAAATGCCGAAAATACAGATAGATATATTTGACGGTTAATTTTATGATTTCTATCCCCAATTGTATTTATTATGAGGTGTTGTCTCGTGCTAAGATCCTTTGAGTAGCAGAAAGTAATAAATTATGCCGCATTTTAATGGAAATGGGTGTTGTGTTAAGGTGGGTACTGACTAGTGCATCGACGTGTAACAATTTGGAATGTTCTAGAGCGTTATATAGTTACAGCCGCGCCATCGAGATTCAATATAATATTTGTGTACGTTGGTTCGATGGCGACTGAATAATATTGTCTGAATGTACTTGTGATTGTTTATTTCCAATAATATTTTACAAGTTCTGAATTGGCGGTCCGTTCGCCGGTCGGATCAAAGCAGAAGAGGAAGTTATTTACATTTTTTTTTATATAGTATGGAAGTAGCAAACGAGCATGCAGCCCACTTGATGGTAAGTGGCTACTGCCACCCATGGACATCTGTAATCAACCCTAGGTAAGATTCACCCAAGGTTAGTCACAGATGCGTTGCTACCCCTGAGGACTAAGATGGAATGTCTCGGAAAAGTATATCTCCCTTACCTCACCCTTCAGACCAGAACACAACAGGGCATTACACTGCTATTATTGTTATTAGGCAGAAATAGGTGTGGCGGTGGTGCTTCCGGAGTCGAACCACGAGTTCTACCACCTTCAAAAATCTTCAATTTACAATATTGCGAGGTATATTATATTTCTGAATTACCATATTAATGTTGTACAATTTAAGTCTATGGCATCTGATTCTGAAGATTAAATAATTATATTTATAAATTGGTTGCCTGAATGAATAATATTATTAATACTATTAATTAATATAAATGTTAGTACTGATTATAACATTAAGGTATATTATCATTTGGTCATCTCACCTTATGCGGAGAGGAAGACTGATAGTGAGAACTGCGATCTGAAAAGAGAGCAAGAGAAAAGAGTTAAGCATTTGCTTTTTATATAACCAAAATAGAAAAACTAGAGTTATTGTACATAGATATTTGTAATCGATTACATTCTTGAAGTGAAACTAGATGAAACGAAAATGCGTCACGTTATAGAAACAAACACAAATGTAAAGGATTAAGTCGGCGAAAGTTTGAGATAGAAAATATTACACAATATTTTTTGTACTTGATCTATTATTATTATTGTCTACTATCTTAGGCTACATTTCAGCAGTTTACTTCTGTATGAATCTCACACACACATACACACACACACACGATTCCATTTTATCATGAATTGATTCGCAATTTATTTTAATTACACTGTGTAGAGAGAATTTTCTGTAAGTCGTGCAACATGCATCATGAGACCGTCATTTGGTACAGTACTACGGAATAATCTTCCCGGCAATATAGTTTACTACCTGTGCTCAGCGGTTTTATCCGCTAATACATTAGAAAAAAACTAACAAACAAACATGATGTGATGTTATATGGCGTATAGCCTTCATCAAAAATGGACTATTTGACTCAAAAATAATTATTCAGTTCGAAACATGTTCGAACCACGTTCCTGAGATTAGCGTGTTCAACTAGAAAAACAGATTTTTTAGCTTTAAAATATTAACAATATTTTATTTTTAAACGACTTCCCAAAGGAAGAGAGGTTATCTATTCGTCACGTATATATATATATATATATATATATTTATGTATGTTCAGGCTTTACTCCGCGATGCGATTACCGATCAACACGGTTCGAACGACATTCGATGCGGTTAGTTTCGTAGGGAGCCCCATTTTAAAGAAATGGAAAATTTTTTGGCAGTTTTCCCGAAAAATCGGAAAAACACGATTTCTTTTAATCTTGAATAACTCAAGTGTTTCTTAACCATTTTTTTTTCTTTCATTTGATGGGAAATTTCAGTACGGGACTTTCTTGATCATAGGTGTGATCGGATGGTAAACGGGTAAAGAAGTAAAGGGGTGGAAACCACCATCACTCCCCCTGTTTTTTAGATAATTTGAGATAACTCAGCTTCTACCGACTCGATTCTCATGAAACTTGAAACTAACATTACTCGATCCTGATGATGCTGCACTGGGGTGGGGTGGATGGGGTACTGCTAGCCTAAACCATAGAAGTTAGACATTTGGTGCTTACAAATATATAATAAGATTATTAAGCAGAGACATACCATGAACCTTCAACTCCTCAACCCTGATGATGCAGGAGTACTTAAAACCTAAATCATAGAAGCTGGCCATTTAGTGCTTACGGATATGTAATAAGTTAGTAATCAAATATATGAGATGAAAACTAAGCGGTAATCACCAAATGCCTAAACGAGTTAGGCATTTGGTGCTTACCGCTTAGGTCTGGCTTAGTAATCCTAAGCTTGGTTGAGCTGTATCGTTTTATATTGGATGGATTAGGTTAGATTGGAACATAAAAGAAAACATAAAACTAATCGAGGTAACCTTCATTCACCTTATAAAAGTGTTGTAACTTGTGTGCTTTGGTTTAGGTTAGGTTAGGTTAGTTTATTTTTATAGGTAGAACCTTGTATAGGAGGTATAATATAAAATGTATATCCACTCCTTTTAAGAAACTTGCGGCCCACCTTCGTACACCAACAGACACCATACCAATGTCCCGGGGTCTATAAAGTCGATTGTAGCTGTGGCAGCTGTTACATTGGACAGACATAACGAGCCATCTCACAACGTATTAAGGAACACATTAGCGCAGTCAAAAAGAATGAACCGAAGAAACCTGCAGTAGCTGAACGCATCCTTAATTCCGGTTCTAACCACTGGATTGAATTACATGAACCTCAGGTGATCTCCGCTGAGCGTCATTACTTTAGGAGAAGCAATTTAAGAGAAGCAATAGAGATTTAAAAATTTAAATTTATTAAGAAGATTGTTTCAAATTAGCGCAAACGTGGAATCCAGTGGTTAGTTTATGTAAATTACTAATAATGCAATTAATATTCGGTTCGGTTCGGTTATATAATGTTCGGTGCGTAAGGATACAGTTAGTGTTGTGTGTCGTGACTTGGAACCTAAAAAAGAAAAACGAACTAGACGTAGGGTAGAGTAGGGTAGGGAGTTAAAGTAAGAATACGTCAATAACTTAATTTTAGGAGTCGGTTAGCAAATAGCAATTAAATGCAAGGTTACAAATGTGGCAAGTCACACCCTCAAGCTTAGGTGAAAATCGGAACTTATACTAGACCAGAACAAAATACAGTTATAAACAGTTCACTTATTAAAAAAAAATTGTTTGTGCAATTCATACACGACAGAAGTAAAACGTAATTATAATAAATAATAAACTATGTCTGAGTCTAATACACAGAAATATTATTAATTTATTATCAGTATGAAAACATTTGCTTTTTCAAAAATCAATTAATTAATCACATATATAATATTATTTCGCATATACTAAACTTGAGCTGTCATATTCATTGTGCAACGATTGCAAACCTTAATCTGATATATACATGTATTTCATTATTTTATCTTTTTAACCTTCTTTTTTGTTTTTTTTTTAATGTTTTTATGTATTTCATTCAATTTGCAAGTGGTCTACACCTATAATTGTAATGGCATTTAGCTTGCCCTCTATATGTTTTGTATTATCTTTAAAATGTGTAAATGTACATTATGTTGGTGTTCATTAAATAAATAAATAAAATAAATAAATACGAAGATACGAAGTAAAATCGTTAGCGTGATTCAGAAAGGAGTACAGCGCCATCTAGTTTTAGTGCCGACAACTGCTTTGGTAACGCACTTTAGTTTCATCGAGTTTCAAATCGCAAAGATTCTACCGAAGTTTAACTTCTTAAAGTAAGAATATTTTTGTATGTAACAGTAATTTTTAGCTTGTTCTAAAGCTATCACATAGTCAGTAGTTACCTGTAAATAATATATTAATTTAAATTCAAATTCATACATGGCTCGAACGTTTATATCCAAAATAATTTTATATTTTGCGAGTATAAATAATACATTACGCAATAAAATATTGCTTTTAGATAAACCTCAAAGGTGATGATTTTTATTATTAGCGAATTGTAATGTACCTACTTTATTTGATAAATAAAAAAATCACTTGAAAAACAATTATTCATGTACCTCACATCAAATATTTATCATATATATTTTTTATCCATAGAAGATTGTAGTTCGAAGGTGGTAGAGCTCTTTGTGGTTCGACTCCGGAAGCGGTGGTGCTTCCGGAGTCGAACCACCACACCTTTTTCTGCCTAATAACAGCAATGTTATGCGCTGTTGTGTTCTGGTCTGAAGGGTGTGGTAAGGAAAACATACTTTTCCGAGGCATTCCTTCTTAGTCTTTAGTGGTAGCAACGCATCTGTGGCTAACCTTAGGTGTGACTTTGATCTTACTTAAGGTTGATTACGGGTGTCCATGGGCGGCAATGGCCACTTACCATCACGTGGGCTGCATGCTCGTTTGCTACTTCCATACTATAAATAAACGGTAAATGATGACTGAGCCCATGAACATCTGTAAGTAAATTCATATAGAACAGCAGTTCTATCTCAAGTCGGTCACAAATGCGCTTCTCACTCACCAGGACTAAGATTGTCGGCACATATTTAAATCAGCCAGCAACCACACCGAAACGCAAGAACTGCTTCACGCTAGAAATAGATATGGGGGGGTACCCCTCCCCCCAACAACACTGGTTCTACCACCAGGTAACCTCGCCTGCCTGAGTCATGCATTATTTAATTATATTACATACCTTTATAATAAAAAAATGTAAATGCTTTATCAGTAATACTAGATTTAAGAGATATCTGTACATGCCTACAAATTGGCTTACATATAAGTATTATCTGTCATGTAAATGTGTTTCTATGTTTTGCTGGTGGTATGTCTAAATAAATAAATATACATATTAATGCACTCAGATCATTCTAAAGGTGATCGAGTATGGTTCGACCGGGAAGATATTCATCACTGCAATATTGTCTGCGTGAAGCAGTTTTTGCATTTTGACAACCCACGTGGTGGAGCGGTCACCATACCGGTCTGACACGCAGTGGGTCCCGGGTTAGATCTCCGGCCAGGCAGACATCTGAATGATGAGTTTAGATATCTGTTCCGAGTCTGGATGTTTGTGTATTCATCTTTGTGTGTCCATGGCACCCACGACACATTAGAAAATCCTACTGTGGAGAGTGTTAAAAGCGTTTTAAGCGTTTACGTTTATGGATATGTAGCGCCGACTCACTTACATGAGGCGACCATTTTATCTGTGACTAGCTGAGCTCGCGGTTTCACCCGCGTTTAAAAGAAATGTAATGTGACATACATTAACCTAAATTTTATATCTCATTAGAGAAAAATCCCCCGATTTTAAAACATTCTTCATTGGTGCTCCGCTCCTGTTAGTCTTAGCGTAATGATATATAGCTTATAGCCTTCCTCGATAAATGAGCTATCTAACACCGAAAGAATTTTTCAATTCAGACCAGTAGTTCCTGAGATTAGCGCGTTCAAACAAACAAACAAACAAACTCTTCAGCTTTATAATATTAGTATAGATTGAATTCAGAGAAAACCCCTGTCCTATATAGAGTTAGTTATATATGTCTATGGAAGGCAGTGACCACTATCCAGCAGGCATACAAGCTTGTTTGATATTTCAAATATATGAAAACAGTAACATAAGAAGGGTCAGCAAAAATAGGCCAAGTACCGAGGAAAAAAGGTAAAATGTTCCTCAGAAATTAGGCGTGACGGCGGTGCCACTACGAAATGAAATATGACAAATGTAATGTTGAGGGAAATTTGAACCGTGGAAATATTAGGCTTCGAATAAAATATTCAACATTTTTATGGAACCGCCAATTCACAGGGTGGGAAATAGGTCAAAGTTTTTTTAAACTTTATTTAGGGGTGTGCATGACAACCCCTTTCATTTGAGCGACATGGGCGGGTATTAGTATTTCCAGTGTATGAATTTATGTGAATTCGCAACGATAAAATCCGTAGGCGAACTAAGCTTATCGACATAGCTTTCAAAATTAACAGGCTGAAGTGGCAAGGAGCTGGTCACATCGCTTGAAGGACCGATAACCGATGGAGAAGAAAGGTCCTGGAGTGGCGACCACGTTTAGGCAAAAGGAGCACAGGTCGCCCTCCGACTAGACGGACCGATGACCTGAAGAAGACAGCGGGGAACCGTTGTATTCAGAAGACACAGGACCGGTTGGAGTGGCGCCGTTTAGTGAAGGCCTATTTTCAGCAGTGGACCTCAAAAGGCTGATGGATGGTATTTATGTTTGTGTCTGATTTCACTTCTGGAGGTGCCACTGTCGTTTTTCTTCTGCTTGATAACAGCAGAAGAAAAACGAAATATCGGCTATTCTGAAATGCTCTCTTGTAAGGTTTGGTAAGACATGGTTGTTTGAGACGTTCCTACTTAGTCCTCTGGAGTATAGAGTCAAACTCAGAAGTCTGTAAGCAGCAATGGTCACTTACCATCCAATGCTACTTTGCCAATTCTATTATAAAAAAGCACGTTTTTGTATAGATTTGTGTACATACTGTGTATGTATTTATATTATATGTATTTATTTTAACGTATGGTGTCATTAGATATTCCTTCATTTCAGAGCTATCGTATATGTTTATTTACTAATATTATAAATGCGAACGTTTCAGAGGATGGATGTGTTTTTTTTACTCTTTCGCGCAAAAACTACTGGTCGGATTACGCTGAAATTTGACACACAGGTAGTTAATGACTTGATTTAACACATGGAATACCCATTACGGGCCAAAGCGGGCTAGCCGTCGGAAAAAGCTAGTTTAAGGATAAAATATTCTCAAATTCAAAAAACACAAGCAAAACTGGAATAGTAAAGTATGGTAACGATTCATAGAAACCAAACGCAAGATCCATCAAGGTACGATTATGGAACGGTCTTATCTGGTATCGAGAGCCGATCTGATAAGCGGGGCTTACTGCCGAATTATGCGACTTTGCCCCGCAGTCGGGAAAGCGAACCCCTTACTATGTCATAGAACAGAAAAACTAGCAGGATTCTAAATATTAATTTATCATCATCATCATTAGTCTGCATCAATCCAATGCTGGATATAGGCCTCTCCCAAGGCACGCGACTGAGCACGATCTTCGGCTCTCCTCATCCAGTTATTCCCTGCCGCCTGGCGCAGAACGTCGCAACACCGAACAGGAGGACATCCCACGCTACGTTTACCCGGACGCGCTCTCCACTCTTACAACTGTTGACTCCGGCGTTTGCAGGATACACGGCAGATGTGACCGACCCATTGCCATTGCCAAATATTAATTAGGCAACCTTTTTTAGCGACCTTACGTAGTGGTAAGTTGGTAAAGATAGTAAAATTATGGTCTGAATCACACTAATTTGGAGGACTAACCGGAGGCTCACCGCCACATTATTTTCTGTCTCATAACATCAGTGTTATGTGCTATTGTGTTCTGGTCTGAAGGGTGTGGTAATTGAGAAATACTTATCCGATGCATTCCAACTTAGAACTCAGGGATAGCAACGCATTTATTGCTAACCTCAGGTAAAAGGGATCTTACCTAGGCTTACTTACAGATATCCATGAGCGGGAGTGGTCACTCCATCAAGTGGACTGCATGGTCGCTTGCTACTTTGTCGACGACATCGTTAATCCATGGTAACTAAACTATAAGTTTTGAAAGGTAAGTAGAAATCTTTGTGGTTTAAGTCCGGCGGGGTCACCATCGCACCTTTCTGCCAAATAATAGTAATGCATATCGCTGCTATGTTCTAGTTTGTAGGATGTGATAAGAGAGGTATACTTATCCGAGGCGTTCCAACATAGTTAACTGGTTTAGCAACATGGTTTAGCAACGCATCTGTGGCCTACCTCTTCGATCTTATCTGGGGTTGATTACAGGTGTTCATGGCCGGCATTAGCCATTTACCACTGGATGGACTACACGCTCGTTTGCTCATACTTTAATATTTAAAAAAAATCCGCTTATATCTCATAGAGCTGTTAGATGATATTAACCGGCTGAATACATTTACACTGTGGCTATCAATATCGTACTACTGAACTGACTTAGTCAATATCAAGAGATATATTCGTGCTTTACAAAGGACATAAATTAAATCGATTGGCGATAAACAAATAGTTCACGTTCATGTGGAGATTTAACTTGATTATTTCGAAGGTGGCAGATAGGGTTGCTACCCATACTTTATAATCACAAATTCTGCTTCATTTTGGGTAAATTCCTTGCATATATCATATACCTTTGTAACAATAGTATACTTTATTTTCAATCTTTACTGTGATTTGTAAAACTAAACACCAAGTTATCGATCTACGTAAAACAAACTATGTACTAACATTAGTACATTACGTCTCATCTCATTATCATTTACGGATACATACCCGTACATGACGAATTGATAATATCTCTTTCATGGGAAGTCAATTATAAAAAATGTTAGCATGTGCCATTTGCACGCGAACATACATTCTTTGTAATATGTATTATGAATACATTACTTTGACTAATATTTTTTCTTCCAAAAACTTTATTTACTATCTATTCAAACCATGTTTGACGTCTGCGTCGTTTAGTAAAAAAGTATGGAAATTCGCCCAGACCGGTGCTTCCAGATCATGATTATAAAATTACAGAAAATTACAGAATTTTGTACTCAATTACAGTAAATGACATTTTAAACAATTTTAAAGGGAAATTTTGGTCTACAAAAGCACACGAGCATCATGCGCCGTCGATACTATAACCGTAGTAGTAACTGCATCGTTTCCTAATATTTTTCACTTATTTTTGTTTCAGAGAAGGTTATTATATTGTCATATAATTGAAATTTTGCAATCAACATCAAGGAACCTGACCGCACGCTTATTTTTCTTATTTTTTGAAGAATAACAAAATTCTGACAGTGGTCAGGGAAGAGGCCTCATAAATTTTAACGTAATGTTAACTTTAAACCTTCATCTAAATGGGTGAAAATTACAGAACAAATGTAACCGGAAACGCGCGGACAAAAGGCATGAAATACGACGAAATTAGGGACTTCCGGGAAGAAGTTTTACGGGAATAATTTAGGAGGGTCCAGAGCGATCCGTGAGTTATTAACTGATTACCTAATTCGTAAGGTCGTGTGGATTACTTGATTTAGTGACGTAAGATTACCACAAGGCTATTGAAAGTCAAACGTTAACGCTAACGAATGTCGGGGTTCTAATCAATTTTTATTCAACGAAACAAATTTATTCACAAGTTTACAAAGTTCACTGTACCGGCCAAATACAAAGTGGTAGATAGGATCCACTTTTGACAAAAACTCTAAAGTGTTCATCGCTAAACAGAGTTACATTTGACTCTAATACGTAAATTTGTATCCCCCCCTATTGATGAATCTTATGTTTGAAACACAGCCTGTTTCAAAAACACATACACACCCGCTTTCTACACTCATAGCCCCACACTAGGATTTTCTCCTGTGTCGTGGGTGCCATGGACACACAAAGACGAATACA
>MOOZ01002597.1:20469-33349 GCA_002930495.1 Cecropterus lyciades
AAGCGTGTTTGTTATCCTCACACTCATACAGTTCAATGGGCCAATACATACCTATTTTATTTTTGCTTTTTAAATGTTTTTTGTCAGTCTGGGTTAATTTATCAATTTATTTTTTATGCATGGGTATAATCTTTCTTTTTTGGTTTTATAATCTAGTTCTATAATCTATCTTTTTTATTTGATTTTAATAGTAATATTATTAGTAGATGGAAAATAATAGATTTCATCATTATTCATGCATATTATGAATCGTAATAAATCGTAATAATAATTAATTAATGATAAGGCCTTGAAGTGGTCGGTCTATTAAAACAGCAATTAGTTAATTTTATTTCTGATTTTATTTGAATTAAATATTATTGACGTGTTTAACATATTTAATTACATTATAGGACTTACTATAAGATTACAATTTAAAATCGTCTAGTTATTGTGACTGTTCAATGTCGTCTCAATCAAACTTCTAATGTTATTTTGTTAGTAAAAAAATTGCGCGCAACTTGTCTCGCTTAATCGCTGTCCATTGTTAATGGTGCAAGTGGCTAAGGCATCTCGTTTTGGGCTCGGGACGAGCTTAAAAGTTTGCGTGGATCGTCTGCCAAGGTTTAGTCTGCTGAAGATGTGTAAGACACTATAACGTGTTGATATTTTAAAGCCTGCATCTCTCGAATTATGTCCTAGTGATTCTCTTTGTCCGTGAATTTTATCGGTTTTTTAAAAGGGTGCACTCGGGAAAGGTAAAGGTTTTTGGTGAGGATAATTTTTGTTTTTTTTTTTTTTTGTTTGACCTGTAAATAATTTCAAATGGCATTCGGCGAAAGTTAAAGGTTAATGTTCAGGAAGATATTTTTTGGCAGGTGTAGTTTTGTGTCAAAATTAGATAGGTCACAGCAAGAGGGTAGAATCAGTACAGTTCGATCGGGCTGGCACCACCGTCACACCTATTTCTAACATAAGTTATGTCCTACTTTTCGTTGAAGGGATGCCTGCTAAGTCTTCAGGGATGGCAACGCATCTGTATCTGACTTAATCTAGAGCAGGTCTCTACATGAGGTTGTTTTCAGATGTTCTTAAGCAGCTGTGACTTACCATCAGGTGCACTTTATGATCGTTTGCTATTTTACCATTAAAAAATCCGGGAATAAAAAAAATCTATGAAAAAAGAAAGGGTATTTCTGTAAGAACATAAAGTGCCCTGAAGCTTGTCTAGATCGTAGAACATCTACGAAGTGAAACAAGGTCGGCGGTCGACAGTTTGATGGGTGACCGCTAGTAGCTAAATGTCAAGCGCGCTTCCTACACTTTTGATCAGTGGTCGATCTTGGTTATAATTGGACAGCTGTCGTTAATTTTTGTCGATAGTCCATGAGTATATAAAGAAGGGGAGGTTTCCCCCTCCCTTATTATAATGAGAAAAGAAAAGTAACTTAAAACAAGGAACTTTTTTTTTTTTTTCAAAAAATTTTGAAATGTACTCCCGACGCTCCCCTTAGCTTAGAGTACGAAAATTTAAATCTAGCTACTTTCTTTTACGACCATCAATCGAATTTCTCTCTTAACAAAGCTTATTCTGCGCCATGCACAGGTCTTATGGGGAGTGGTTGACCAATAATCCTTATCTGTCAGTTTAAAATGGAACAGTATGCTTTTTTATAATATGGAAGTACCAAACAAGCATGCAATGCACCTGATGGCAAGAGGCAACTGCAATCCATGGACATCTGTAACCAAGCCCTGATTTCCAAAGCCAAGATTTTCTCCTGTATCGTGGGTGTCGTGGACACACAAAGACGAATACACAAACACCCAGACCCGGAACAGAAATCTAAACTCATCATTCAGATGTCTGTCTGGCCGGGGATCGAACCCGGGACCCATTGCGTGGCAGACCAGTATTGTGGCCGCTCCGCCACGCGGGTCTTCAAATATAAGTAAATATATCTTTTACTTATTTTCATTAATTCATGCTATACTAATTAATAGATATACTTCAATAGTTCTGCAAGGACTAGTCTATTTGTTTTGGTCCGAGGTCCCTCGAAATAAAATGTGCCGCCATGTAAGACTACGTGAGTCAATAAAAACTTTAAAAATGTTAAGAATTCTTATTTCGGTCGTGATAAAAAATCTAGTCATTTCTTGTTATTGCCGATTCATACTGTAGCGGCGGCTACGCACAGTCGGCAAACGTTGGCGCGAATGTTCGTGCGAATATTTGCATCAACTTTGTAATAAATTTAACGGTTTACTACTTAAAGTGGAATACATAACCTTACTTGTTTGAGGAGATTTTTTATTAGACGTAGCAAATGAGCATGCAGTCCACCTGATGGTAAGCGGTGACTGTCGCCCATGGACACCTGTGAGCTTCATGTAGAACAGGACTTCTATCGGAAGTCGATCACAAATACGTTGCTACTCCCGAAGACTAAGATGGTCGTATAGTAGAATATAGATGGTAGATAGTAGTATAAGCGTTGAAATTAATAAAAATAAACATTTCTTGTATGCTTACTGTAGGTATCTTCTCATGATTTTTTCTGAATTCCATTCTCCAAAATTCGCATTTACGATTTTAATACGATGACCAAAACAATTTTTAATTTTTCAATTTGGGTTTCATTATCGGTCCACAATTGGGTTACAGACCTTCGCCGTCACGGTTACGCATAGGTATATAGGTAGTCTAGCTGCGGGATAAATGAAACATCTTCTCACTTTTTCCTAAGGGGGAGGTCCAGAATAACTTTACTTCGAAATTTGACGACAAAAAATAAAAAGGTCTTCCTCTTTCAAGATTTCTGCCTTTCTCGCCTATGCCAAGGGGGAGGGGGATTCACACCCCCTTTATATATGGGCGTATATATTGCAATATTATTGTCTTATTTCTTTTTTTGAGCATTACACATAATACCAATATAGCCAATGTTTGTACGCTACATTTGCTCCAACGTGTGGAACTGTCGTAGAAGTTGCTCGCGTATAATTTGTCAAGTTTGGTTTTTATTTTAATTGAATTAGGAGCGCGAAATTACGATCGCCAAATTGTATTATATATTTGGCAATCTATAACTTATTTAATTTATTTTTTGAAATATATATGTAACTGTTGTCGGGTGTGTCTGCGGAACAACTAGGGAAAAAGATAGGTAGGATTTTAGACTCAGATTTAGATTTTAGGGACTCTTTGTGTTTTTTTTAAATATAATATGGAAGTAGCAAACGAGCATGCAGTCCACCTGATGGTAAGTGGCCACTGCCGCCCACGGACATCTGTCATCAATCCCAGATAAGTTCAGTCTTACCTGAGGTTAGCTACAAATGCGTTGCTACCCCCGAGGACTAAATTGGAACGCTTCGGATAACAATAAATATATTTCTCTATCATTCCGCTTTTAAATACGAACATATTTTTTTTTATTTTCACAAAATTCAAATTTCGCATTGGATACCTTTTATTCTCAGCGTGATATATTAAATTTTTATGTTTAAACGTAAGTCTTGTCATTTTTATTAATATAACCTCAATTAACGTATAAAAAATTAATTATAACCTGTCACAACGAAGCATTCTCTAATAGCGGCGATGACTTATAGAGTCACTGACAAAAGGCTTTTTGTTGGACGCGAAGGGACAATGAACTCTAACAATAGATGTTTGTGCCGGAAGCCTTAAATAACATATAGGAGTAATAGACTTTTTATATAATACAGAAATAGCTTATAAGCATGCAGTCCACCTGATTGTAAGTGGCCACTTCTTCCCATGGACAAAACAAAATGCATTCTTTTCACTTTTGGCCTATATCTATTTGTTGTCAATTGCGCCTACTACAATCGACAGCAAATTGTTTTAATGCTAACGTCGAAAGCTGCTGCTAATTCAGACGTATATTTAGTATCATCAGCTTCCACAATCGCCTATAATTCGTCATTGTCGATCAAAGTGTTCGGACGACCACGGGATTCATTTTTCAGCTCAAAATTTCCAGAATGAAAGCGAGCAAACCAATAACGGGTGGTGCGTTCGTTTGTAGTGTTCGCTCAGTACACGTCGTTGATGTTGCGCGCCGCTTATGCCGCTTTTTTGCACAACGGTACTCATACTCCATAATTACTCGAATTTTTAACGTATCCATGATGACGAAAAATGTTCGAATGCGATGAAAACAAAGCACTAACTATTAAACTAATGACGATTTTAGAAAAAAAATCCATGTTTTTAAAATTAAATTAAATTGAAATTAGAATTATCAGCTAAAAAAAAAATATTTTGATTTGAAATGGCCAGTACGGCAGAGCGGCAATTTCATAGGTAAAGACCTATATTCATGAGGCTCTGATCGCTTGGGTTGCGTTAAGTTAGTTAAGAGTATCCTGTCTGTTAACTCAGGTCATAAACTATACGTACACCAAATTTCATTTAAATCCGATAGTTTTTGCGTAAAAGAGAAATAAATATGACTGTATACTCACAAACTATTGCCATTATTATATTTGTAAGATTAGAAGTAGAAAAAAAAAATTATAAAATTTAATGTGCAATAAACAAACAACATTAACAATAAAAGCTTATAAAAACTGAAGCGTCAGTGAGATGTGAGTTTTACTTTCGTTTGAACTTGAACTGTGCTGGCCGCCGGCCGAACAAGTTCAGTTAGTGAATTCACCACGGATTGTGGAAGAAAAGTGGATAGTGCGTTTACGAATCGAAAATAATGTAACCTTTTTTTGATCAATTAATTTATATGATCTATTTTGTGAATCGAAATATCATGAAAAGTGACTGATTTATATTTCTTATGAAAAATTGTCTTTATGAAGAATGAACTGTGAAGTGGTTTAACTTGTAAGAGAGACATAGGGTAGTAGCATAAGGGTAGCAACGCATCTGCGAGGGAAACGTGCGCAAATTAGGTTGCGCACCAAAAACGTAACGCGGTCATTCGATCACTTGATTTTACTCCTCATGTTTTTGTCATACCGGGCGCCTTATCTGAAAATCGATTCTTAAGGAGTAAACTCCAATAAAATCCTAAATAAGAAAAGACTTCTAGGTGAGCTATTTTGAAGAGTGTGGCCACAGGACAAGCAACGCATCTGTGACCTCAACCCAATCTTATCGGGTTGATTGCAAATATCCATACAGCGGTGGCTACTTCTTCAGTACTTCTATCTTGTATATATAAAAGGCAATTCCGAGTCACTGACTTATATATCAACGCGGAGCCGAAACTACTGTGCCTAGAAACTTGAAATTTGATGCAGGTGTTTCTTTTATGATGTAAGTGAGCAATAAGAAAGGATTTTTTTTAAATTCAAACTTCAAAAGCGTTAAATTGGGGTTGAAAGTCGAATGAAAGTCCGCCAATATTGAAGCAATCTCTATAAAACTTAGTATTTGGCTTTCTGAGTAGACATAATTAAATAGGTACTTATTTCAGCATTTTTTTGAAAATCAACCCCTAAGAATTTAAAATAGGGGTTATCTATCCCTAGTGGTGGAAAATCGTGATTGAATATTTATATTACAATCTTCGCGTACGGAGTTGCGGGCAACAGCTAGTTTCACAATAAAATTCTACTGGATGACTCAGTTGAACGTATCATTGATGTTTTTAGCATCTTCTGTTGAAACTGAGCATTTCAAAACTCTTAGTGACTTACTAATTGAGTCTTATCAAACGTTTCTCATAGCTGTGTGAGCTTATGTATTTTTGTTATGGGGATTTTTAACTGGTTTTCTCGCCTGAACATTGAATCCCATACGTTTATGAAATGAATAAAATTTGTATAAACTCACCAAAAAATGTATATTAAAAAAATCGTAACGCCATTTTGCACACTAACTACGTAAGTTAAATAAAAGCGTAAAAAATAGGACAAATGTTTGCCTGAAGTCGATCTACATGTCTACATATATACGGTGCGTTGCTATCCTTCAGGAATAAGCTGAATGCCTTACGTTAGTATTGTCATTCCCACACTTCATATCAGCGCTACACTACACATTCTCGTCAACCAATTTGAAGGTGGTAGAGCTCTTTGTGGTTCGACTTCGGAAGCACCACCGCCACACCTATTTCTGCCTAATAACAGCAGTGTTATGCGCTCTTGTGTTCTGGTCTGAAGGGTATGGTAACGGAGACATATTTTTCCGAGGCAATCCATCTTAGTCCTCAGGGATACAAACGCATCTGTGGTCAATCTTCGGTGAGACTTTGATCGTACCTAAGGTTGATTATGGTCATGGGTGGCAGTAGCCACTTACCATCAGATGGGCTGCATGATCGTTCGCTACTTCCATACTATAAAAGAAAAAAAAAACAATTATTGTCCCACTGCTGGGCACGGGTCTCCTCTCAAAATGAGAGAATTAAGGCCATAGTCCACCGCGCTGGCCGAATGCGAATTGATAGACTTCACACGCCTTTGAGAACCTTTTTGGAGAACTCTTAGGTGTGTAGATTTTCTCATGATTTTTCATCACCATAAAGCAATGATAATTAATTTCTAATACGCACATAATTTTAGAAAAAATCAGCAGTACATTCCTAGGATTCGTACCTCTGAACCTCGACTGAGAGGCCGACTTTCGACCATTAGGGTTATTATAAAGCTATCATTATTCTGCTATTACATTACATAAGGCAGACGTATAGGTGTCGCGTCGGTGCCGGTGTAAAATCATAAAAAGATATGTCATTTTCGGCATTTAAACCTTGTTGCCGCCACAATTTCATAAGGCGTTTGATCAGTTTGGTTTTAAAAATCGATACATGGATTACGATTACAGCCTTTTTTATATGTTACCATTGGAATCGCAGAGATTTTTCTTTTTGATACTATGAGCTTTAAATGGGTAAGAAATATGGGCTAAACAAATAAATAAATATGGGCTAAATAAATTAACCATTTTGCTCTTAGTACTTTTTAAAAAACAGAAAAAAATGTCAGTTCCATTCACATCAAATGGACTCGTGCCGGTCCTTCACGTTACGGTTTGCTCGTCCTTTCCTGCCGCGAATGTGTAAGATGTGGAATGAGCTCCCTCCTGAGGTATTCCCGGAGCGCTATGACATGTGATTCTTCAAGAAAGGTGCAAAAAGAAATCTTCAAAGTCGGCGATACATTCTGACTCCTCCGGTGTTGCAAACGTACATAGGTGACGGTGACTATCCATCAGGTAGCCCGTCTGCCTTATCGTTAGTTATAGCTATAAAAAACGTTAGCAAAATGTGTGTAAGAAAAGACACAAACTTTCAACACTTCGTGTGTTCCAACTTGGTCTTCAAGGGTGGCAATCCATCTGTGTCCGACCTTAAGTATATAAACTAAACTATAATGAACTAGTGAAGTGTATTATGAGGTTATTTCCATAGTAAAAGGCAGTCCTTGAACATAAGTGTCAAGATGTTCCCAACTTATGTCGAACCTACATTAATGTCAGATGGTTTTAATATGTCACACATTAAGGCTGTACGCAAAATTGTTAAGGTTTATGTGTAGTCCTTTTTTACCTTTTTGATAAAAAAGGTAAAAAATGTTTTGCGTTTCGGTGGGAGGGTATGGTAGCCGGCTTATTATATATAAGGCGATCATCTTAGTTCTCAGTAGTAGCGACGCATCTGTGATCGAGTAACAGATACTTAGAACCCCTGTTCTATATAAAGTTGCTGACAGATGTCCATGAGCGGCAGTGACTTACCATCAGTTGGACTGCACGCTCGTTTGCTACTTCAATATGATAAATAAAAATACAGTGTTCTTAGTACGACTTCGTAAGATTTCCTCTAAAACGATGCCCCTTTTCGTTTTGACCCATACATTGTAATGTGCCTTGCACGTTTACGTTTCGTTTTCGGCTATGCTTTGCACCTTACCTTAGTACGGGTTTATTGCATTTCCTTAAAATAATCATAGTTTACGTTTTTATAACTGACTGCGTCAGAAGGAGGGTGACATTTTTCGAACTCATGTATGTATCGCGCTACAGCCCAAACGGCTTGACGGATTGTGACGTATGACATATCATTAGAATCGTCTCAGTTTTTTTTTATAGTATGGAAGTAGCAAACGAGCATGCAACCCACCTGATGGTAAGTGACCACTGACGCCCATGGACATCTGTAATCAACCCTAGGTAAGATCACAGTCCCACCTAAGGTTAGCCACAGATGCGTTGCTACCCCTGAGGACTAAGATGGAATGCCTCGGTAAAGTATGACTCCCTTACCGCACCCTTCAGACCAGAACACAGCAGCGCTTAACACTGCTGTTATGAGGCAGAAATAGGTTTGTCAGTGGTGCTTCAGGACTCGAACCACACAGAGTTCTACCACCTTCAAAATTAAATGCTTTGTTTTGTCTTTGTCTATTTATAGACAAAACAACTTACCTACCAAAGCCTTTAAATCTTGTGCCATTTATTATACTACAGTTGCAAATAAACGCTAAACGGAGTAGCAACATTTCCTGTACGTATTTACGATACAAACGTAATTAAAATGTAAAATTATAACCGAAATACTGTTTCCTTTTTGAGGTACACTGATTTTAAGCGAGGTGACGACATTTATCTGTAGGTTGAGTGGTTGTTTGTTTGTTTATGTAAGGTTTGTTTAAATAAATAAAAATAGTGTAGGTTTTTGGGACAAAAAATATGTATATCGATTGATAAGTAGACACCTGTTAAATGTAGTACCTATAGCTTTTTTTTTGGAACAAAGATATAGTATGGGTTTTTTGGACAGAAAAGATAAAATTTACTTGATATGTGGGGAAACCTGTTAAATTCAAAATAGTTTTTTTTTTGGGAAAAAAATATAGTTCACATAATAAGTGGACCTAGCTGATTTTATGTATCCGACTTGCTGGACACATGTTACCCCACAACTGGGAAAGGTCTGAAGTTTTCTTCACTATTTGTTTCGATATAGTATAGGTTATTTATAAAATTATAGATAACGTTATAACTGGACACTTGACTCAAGCTTTTTCTATCCCACTGCTGGGCACATGTTTCCCCACTACTGGGAAACGCCTGACGCAAGTATGTAAAAAGGCTTGTTTATTTTTAGCATAGGTTTTTATGAAGTTATAGTTAACGTGATTAGTGGACAGTGGCTGTAAAATTTTTGTATCCCAGTTCTGGGTACGTGTCTTCCTACAAGAGGGAAGTAAACGCTTTCTACACTCATACTCACACGTTGGGTGTACAACTCGTTAAGGGTTACCGGCTATTGAATGATAAATAGCACAAAAGCGCGTTAGTATACTCACTAGCGGCCGCCCATCCAACTGCCTATCCCTCCCCGACGTTGCTTAACTTGACGATCGATTACAATCTCCATAAGCCGCGGGGCGGTGTTGAACTAATCTAGGTTAATAAGTAATTTATGTACTAAACTTCTAAAACATTACTTAGAATAATTTTTACTTAGTTTCTGCTACAAAGACAGGATGTATTATGTCTTAATTATGTACAATGTTTTCTGTCGTTTTTATAATATGGAAGTAGCAAACGAGCATGCAGTCCAACTGATGGTAAGTGGCCACTGCCGCCCATGGACATCTGTAATCAACCCCAGATATGATCAGTCTTACTTGAGATTGGCCACAGACGCGTTCCTACCACTGAGAACTAAGTTGGAACGCCTCGGGTAGGTATGTCTCCCTTAATGAAGGGTACAGCCTTCAGACCAGAACAAAGCAGCGTTAATACTGTTGGTATTAGGCAGATAAAGGTGTGGCGGTGGTTCTTCCGGAGTCGAATCACAAAGAGTTCTAGCACCTTTGTACATTTACAAAATAAACAACGATTGCAAATAATAATAATTAATATTAACATTAAAATTGATTTATATATGAAGGTTTTTGTAGGTACGGTCTAGTTCCGTGATATTTTTTTACACTGACAGGCAAAAGTTATCAGATTTCAAGGCCCCTATATACACACTTCCGCTTATCTACCGTGTAATTAATTATTCACAACGTAAATGCTCTGAATTGTATATAAATAACACCCAAAGTGGTGCAATTTAAGGTCGAAAATGTCAGCCTGACATTATGAAGTAAATATGTACTTGTTACCGCCATATACGATTACTCGTGACATTTAACTACGAATGCACAAAGAAGTAGTCTTATTAAGTTCTTTAATGAGTTTAATGCTCGTTTTCATGACTTTTTATGTCGAGCGATCGTAAAATTGTAATCTCAACGACTCATCGACTCGAACGAATGGTAATGTCTTCATATTATAAAGGGAATAATACAACGCGTTTATGTATTTACTATTTCATTTATTCACACATCCTCGCCTCAAATTTCCTGTACAAAAGATTTTAATTAAATAACATTCCAAACATTTGAGTATTAGACTTGGTTTTTGGTATCTAAATAGGTTATCACAGTTTACCATCCGTGCGCGATGCCGTGTCCGTGCGCGAGACCGTGCGCGGCGTAGGCGACCGGTGCGTGTACGATGGGAGCTGGGTGGGTCTGGGAGAGGGACTGTGTGGCCACAGAGGTGCTGCCGGCGATGTGGCCGGCCAGAGCGGGGGCGGCGTACGCGGCGTGTCCGGCGATGGCGGGAGCGGCCCAGGCACCGTGACCGGCGACCACGGGAGCGGCGTAGGCAGCGTGACCAGCGACCACGGGCGCGGCGTAGGCGGCGTGACCGGCCAGCTGCTTAGCGAGCACGGGGGCAACACCGGCGGCGGCACCGTCCAACTGAGCCTCAGCGGTCTTCACGGCATCTACCGCCTGCCAGGAGTGGTCTTCGGCAGCGTTGATGGCCTGTCCCTGCAGTTCGGAGGCCTGGTCATGGTATTCGCGAGCGGCGTCGACGGAAGCACGGGCATGGTCGGAGGCGACGACGTGAGCGTCGATGGCGGCTCCATGGATGTCACCGGGGGAGATGGTGGGGGCGGCGGGGCCGACGGCGTGAGCAACGGCGACGGGAGCGGCGTGGGCGACCGCTAGGGGAGCGGCACCGACGAGCCCGTGAGCGTAGGGCGCAGCATGGCCGATGAGGCCATGGCCGTAGGGTGCGGCCAGCAGGGCGCCAGAGGGCGCGGCTGCGGCGCAGGCGAGGAAAGCGGCGGCGACAATCTGCGAAAACAAAATCCACATTAAAATCGTACTCCGATCCGTTCGGTGACGTCACTGCACACAACACTTCACGTAACACAAACGCCAAGCGCTTTCCCAATCGGCTCAAAGGCCCAACTAACCAGAACTCTCATCGTGCACTTCTGTTGTAGACTGCTCGAAGGCTACTGATTGCTCTCATTTCGCCGCCGCGGGTTTTTATACCCGCTCAAAGCGTGGTGTGAAACGGAACGCGCTTGAAAAAAGTAACTGGTCTCTCTCAAGGGCGGGAAGGGTGCAGGAAGCGAGGCAATTTTGACAGACACGCGTTCGGAGATTTAACTGGACGTTACTATGTGACGTTTGTAACTTTTTTTTAAATATAGTTACGTTAATTTTTATTCGCATAAAGCCATTATAAAAAATACTTCAGCGTTAATCCCGAATTAGTTAAATCGTCGCTGACTTCACAAATAGTATCAAAGTACTATATGTAGGACAGTTAAACGTCCAACACACTCATAAAAGTATAATTAGGTATGAAGAATTCATTAACATCGAATTATGTACGTCGCGACACGCATATCATTAACATATATTAATAATGAGAGAAAAAACTTTTTCAAAAATGTTAGTGACTCGATTCATTGATAAAAGTACTAAAACAATATAAGTATAGATTTTTAATAAAAAACAAACCGTCTTTAAAGTTTTCATTTAAATTAAAGATTAGGTCCTATAGATTCAATCCACTTTTCGGGGTAGATTTTTATTTTTAAATTTAAATGGGATCCTTTTAAAATAAACTAACTTTAGCTACTACTAAAAATAAAATAGCTTTTACATTTAATTTCTTATATATCATTTATTGTATACATATTTGACTCCATTTTTTTAAAATCTCCCTTTGACCTCATAGGGTCTAACGTTGTAGAAAATTCTCGTAGCTTAGCGTTAACGGTATTAAACTTACATCTCCAAATTTCAAATGATATTGTTGCTCAAAATGTTATCGAGTTTGGCGATGAATCAGTCTGCCTGTCAGTACATTGCCTTAATTTGCATTTCATACAGTTCGGTATTCATAAGTTGGGCGTAAATCTTTGCGTTCAGTGTGTTGAGATTTGTCGAGTATCCACTCAACGCTGTATTGAAGCGATGTTCATTATTAAGATTACATAATCTCCATAACTTCTCAGCATATCTCATCTCATACTATCTGAAACTTAAAAAATCGTTGTTCTTATGGATTTTTTAATTAAACCCTATTAAAACTTTTATAATATTTTAAAAAATACTTGTTTATGTTGATGTGCGAACTTTTAATTTAGCTCCCTTATTGTCATCGTCATCCACGCTGCCCCACTGCCTTATAAATACCATAAGGCTGTAGTTCTCACACATTAATTTTTTTGTAAGATTGAAGTAACAAATAAGCGTGCAGTTCACCTGATGATAAGTGGTCGCTGCCGCCCATGGGCATCTGTCACAAACTTCATATAGAACAGGGATTCTGTCTAGCAGTCAATCACAGATGCGTTGCTTCTCCCGAGGACTAAGATGGTCGCCTCATATGATAGTGAGCTGGCAGCCACACCGATGCATAAAACTGCTTCACGCTATAAATAGATTTGGCGGTGGTCCCTTCCCGGTCGAACACTGTTTCTACCTTGTGAATTTATTGTTATTTCGTGAGAAACAAAACCATAAAATCATCTCGATTATTACACGAGAAACAAAAATATAAAATCAAGATTACTAAACCAATAGAAATTCCTAAGGCTGT